>NEWO01000002.1:5224572-5258848 GCA_003013225.1 Phalaenopsis aphrodite | reverse complement strand
TAATTGACTACAAGGCTACAAAGATTTATAACCAATTAAAATATTGATTAAGAAAATAGAATAAAAATTATTAAATTTTATTCAAATGATGTTTTAATATAAATAATAATTTTTAAATTTTGCTCAAACCCTTATTGTCTTATGACTACATGATTATGGTTGTTAAAAGGAATCTTTGTTCGTGAGCAGCTCGTGTTCGACTCGTTATGCAAATGAGCCAAACACGAACACACTTTTTGAGCTCGAAATATAAACGAGGGCTCAGCTCGTGTTTGGCTCGTTTACACCCCTAACTGAAACTGATAAATGATCAAAATAGAAGTGTAATTTCAGCTAGTATTCAATCCCAAAGAAGCTAAAACTGAGCATATCAAATGGGGCAAATAGAGAAACATTTTTATTGAAGTTTCATCCCAAAAAGAGCCAAACCGTGACCACCAAATGGGCCAAAACAAAACACATTTTTCCAGCATAGTTTCACCTCAAAAAGAGCCAAACCGTGACGACCAAATGGGCCAAAATAGAACACATTTATCCAGCATAGTTTCACCTCAAAAAGAGCCAAACCGTGACCACCAAAAGGGCCAAAACATAATACATTTTTCCATAATAGTTTCACCTCAAAAAGAGCCAAACCGTGACCACCAAATGGGCCAAAACAGAACACATTTTTCTAGCTTAGTTTTTATTCCAACATAGCCAAAACCAAGACCAAGATAGGAGGAGGGCAAAACAGAGAAAATTTCCAACATATTTTTATCTTTCAAAAAAAAAAAAAGAGCTAAACCGAACCCCACAAGTGGATCAAAATAGCTGAACAAAATTCTCCTTTGTGCCTCATGTTTCAAAATACAGTGCCAATGCCAACATGTTTCTAAAAGGAACAAATAAAAGAGAACATATAAGTATGATAAATCTCTAAAATCAAGATTTCTCAGCATTAACATCTACCTAAACAAGAATAATGATAATAGAGAGCACTAATGTTTCATCTCTAGCACATTTTCCATATAAGCAAGCTTCATCACATAGCAACAACTGAAGCTTTCAAATCTTCATTTATCATGCATACCATATGCTCAAGCATAGAAGAGCAAAGGTATTCCATACATGCTTCATTTTTCCACTGATTCCAACATATATTCATGCTTAAATATAAAAATAAAACTCAAAATTTGCTTTCACATGTTTCATGAGATAATAGATGCTTTCGATGCCTTCCGGAATATTGCAAGAATAGAGGAGAGGAGAAGAATACCTCTTTTCAGCAGACTTAAAGTAAAACACTGTAAAACAGATTCAAGAAAAATACTCCTACAGAAATTTTTCCTAAAAGCCTCACGCAAACAATCACGCACAATTCCTCAGCTCCAAGCACACGAAAATCAAATTTTGGATAAGATGTTAGCAGAGCTTTCTTCCCTAAGACCTCCCACAGTAAAGAAGGAAAACAACCTTTCGAACAACAAATAAAAAAAATGCAGCCTCTTCAACAACACCCCAAAGCCACTCCTCTCCTTTTTTTTAGAAATTTTCAACAACCCTCGGGCCTCAGAGGGTGAAAAGAACAAGTAAGAATGAAATTAGAGGAGATTTTGGCAGCACCTCCCTACTCTAAAAAATTTTGGCCAACCTTTTACAGAGAACTAAAGGGGCTATTTTATAAGCAAAGAAGATAAGGGGACAGTCACCTACCAGCCTTCCTGGTCAGCAAATCAGGTAAAGGGAGAGGATGAGAAGGATTTAAGGCAAGAGGAAATGCAGCCTAGGGCAGAGAAAGAGCCAGCCAGGTGGAACTTTGTAGTTGGATGACTGCTCGGTCATGCGGAGCTCGAGGAGACAAGCCGCGTGCGCGAATGGCAGCGGAATGCCGCATGTGAGAAAAGAGGAATATCGCGTGTGAGGTAAGAGATGCAGGAGAGGAGGCGGACTCCACGGCCATTGCCCTGATCGATCGGCTTCAGTGCGGCCGATCGCGAGGGCTAGGGCTTAAGGGGTTGGATCGAGCGAATAGGAGAGATCAGAAGCGTCAGTTGGGTGAAATAAGTTAAATAGGGTTTTGGATTAAAATTAAAATTACAATATATGATATAAATATAAAAATATTTAATTATTTGAAAAATAAAATTTGATTTATGAATTTTTATTCGTGCATCACAATATAATAAAATGAATGTTCCTTTTTGGTAATTTTGACGTCCCGGTCGCGCTAGTGCGGTCCGTCTCACCGTTAGAGGTCATTTTGACGAATTCATCGATTTGCGTGCAAATTTTCTTGTGTCGGAAATATGACATCATTTTCTATTAAAATTGGTGTCCCGGACGCGTTGGCGCAATCCATTTTGTTGTCGGAGGTCGTCCGGAGAAGTTTGCATTTTCACCCGTCCTTTAGGCTCAATTGAAGTTCGACCTCGTGCAATTTTGTAAATTTTGTGCATTTGGTGTGTGTGTGTGATGATAAAGTCGTGAGGTTTTCCTAGGGCTTGAGGTCCTATTAGGAACTTCTCATTGAGTCTTCACACAATAGCCCTTAACCGTTTGTACATAAGACGATGATTTTGAGACTATAAATGCTAGACATCACAGGAAAATAGAAAGTGGCTGGAATTTTTAAAAAGGGCGGTCCCAATTCCAGTTCTCTAAGATGGTCGATAGGAACTCCTAGAGCTAGATCCTAAAATTTAAAAAAAAAGAAATGACCTAAAAAATGAGGTTAACAAGTCTCAATGGGTTGTGACTTGTGGATTGATTAGTAAAACGATTGTATGCAAACTCCACTTGAGGAAGAACCAAATCTCACTGCTTGATGTTCTTTCCTATAAACTATCTAAGAAAAATTTCCAACTTTTGATTTACAATGTTTATCTACTCATCTGTTTGAGGGTGAACTGTTGATATGACAATTTACAACATCTATCTGCTCATTTGTCTGAGGGTGAGCTCTTGATTTGATTTGAAATATTGTGCCTAACTTGCCCCATTAATTCTTCAAAAGTGGTTGAAGAATTTCACATCTCTATATGAAGTAATACTCTTCAGTATATCATGAAGACAAAAGACTACAACATGTGATGCTTCCATTATCTTATGTCGGGAAGTAAATTCTGCTTTCTCGGAGAAGCAGTCTACCGCCACAATGATAGAATCCTTATTTTGTTGCGTTCGGGATAAGACTAACATAAAATTCATGCTCACGTCTAATCAGGGTGACTTTCGAACAGGAAGAGGAGTTATAACCTTATATCCTTGAGTCTTAGCCAAATAACTTATATTGTATTGTTTGATGTGTCTCTCCACATCTCATGTCAATCCAGACCAATAAAGTTGTCTTTTATTAAGGAATGGGTCTTGCCCCATCAAAATGTTCTTCCTCATTGTGACACTCCTATAAAATACTCTCCCCAAGTGAATTTAGAGGGATGCATAATTTGTTCTGGAAAAATAAATATCCATAGGATTTGTGATACCGTTCATTCAATCTATCCTGGCATTGGTTGCAAATTTCATGGAAATCCTCATTAGTTGCATATAAATTATCCAACACCTAAAAATCAACTAGTTTAGATTTCATAATAGTGAGTAATAAGTGGCGACAATTCAGTTCATTTCCTATTTTGTTCCCACACCCAACCTTATATTTGAGCATAAAATAAAATGACGAGAAATTTCACTCATGAGGCATGTCTGTGCCTTAGCTTACTTTGAATATTAAAAAATTTGAGGGTCTCATGTTCAGTGTAGTGAGTAAATTCGTTCGTCAGTAAATTATGATTTAAGTGACTGATGGCTCTCACAATAGTATAAAACTTATTATCATGGGTAGAATATTTTTTCTTGGAATCATTTAGTTTTTTATTGAAGAAAGTAATAAGGTGCTTTTTTGACTTATCACAACTCTAATTCTCATATTAGAGGCATCACACTCTACCTCGAACACTTGATTGAAAGCTGAAAGTGCGAGAACGAGGACATGAGTCACTTGTTTTTTCAAAGCATCAAAATTAGTATGAGCATTGTCTGACTTGAGAAGCTTTGTTAAAGATGATGTGATTGAGTTGAAATCCTTGAGAAATCGCTGCTTCATTTTCCTGTCATCCGGTTCGGGCTCTAAAAAGAAGTCAGACCATGAAGTTAGCGTACCCGAGTAAATGACTAAGGCCTAGGTCAGGCCACAATAATCTCGATCTTCCTTGGGCCAATCTCATTGCTATCAATTGAAAGATACTGAAGTTAACCCAAATGATTGGGAAAACAAATTTTATTACTCAAAAAACAAATAAACGATTACAACTCACGCACTGAAAGAGAAATTATAACAAATACAACACAAAAACTCACACTAGGGTGGATCTAAAGTGGTGGTAGTGGTTGTTAGGGGCTTGGAAGTGTTGGTAGATAATTGGGATGGTTGAGTGGTGGTTGTAAGGTGATGGCGATTGTAACAGGGAAGGAATTTTTGGTGTGGTTTTGGGGTTGGCAGCAAGCATGAGATGGCTGGACAACAATATGACAATAAGGGGAATGGCTTATGGGGCTACGAAGGTGATGCCAGATGGGGGTATTAGGGCAAGACAACAAAAGGATGGATTGGCGGGTTGCGGAAGCAAAAGTGGGGGTTTGGGATAACAAAAACAGCGAAGCAGGTGGCTAGGACAACGAGGGGTGGCCAAGGGGAATGGTAGTGGACTGCGGGTTAGTACGGGGGAGGACTATCTGGGGACTGTGGCAGCGAGGATGATGGTTGTAAAGGTTGCAGAGGAGTTGGGTAACGATAAATATCCCCGCGGGATCGAAATATAACCGGAGCACTACTTGATCTTTGGGGGATGGCATCACCTCGGACGAGTTACAACCAATTACCTTCTCATTTTCGGATACAATCTTAGAAGGGGGACATCGACAACCAACGACTTTGTTAATAAAAATCTTAGAAAAAAAAATTGAACTCTAATACAACATATATATATATATATGTATATATATATATATATATATATATATATATATATATATATATATATATATATATATATATACTAACATGGAATGAAAAATAATAGGAAAGAAAACATAAGAAAGGAAAACATGATTGTTTCAGTCTGTCTTCTACAATTGCAAAATCCCGCGTTATTGTAGCAGCTACAGTACTGCATCTGCGATAAGCTCCTCTGTCAAAACAATGAATCCCAAAAAACATGTCTGTGGTTTAAGAAAATGACACTTATTCAGATGATCATATGACTGTTATGTCCAAAGAATCTCAAAAATCTATCGCAAATGCTGTAAGTGCTCATTCTTTGAACTACTATATATTAAAATGTCATTAAAATACATAACCACAAATGTTTCAATGAAGGTTGGGAAAATTTGGGTCATCTGCTGTATGAAATTGTTCGGTGTATTAGACAGACCATAGGACATACAATACATCTTGTGTCTTGAAGTCTATCTTTCATTTGTCCTCTAGTCTTATCCTGATATGGTGATATCCACCACCCAAATCAATCTGAGAGAAAATAATAACACCATGCAACTGACCAAATAAATTGTCTAATCTTGGAATAAAAAATCTATATTTGATTGTGATTTTATTCTTGACCTTTCATCTATACACATGCTCCACAATCAATCTCTTTTGGACACAATCAAAACTGGAACAACATAAGAACATGTGCTCTCATGAAGTAGTTCTCGAATCATCAGATCTTCAAACTGATTTGGTCCTCATACTCTACTAGTTGGATCCAGTAGGTTGATTGATTGGGGAGCACTGATCCTAGGATCTATAACATCTTGAATCTTTAGTAAAAGTGGCAATCCGAGTGGCATATTGTTAGTAAGAATATCCTAAAACTCTATTAATGGTTGCATTGCCTCAAGTATTTGTTTCTCCGTCTCACCATTTTTTAGCATCACCAAGGCCGGTTCCACTAACGTCTCTCTCATAGTTTGTAGAAATACAGCACGAGCACGACAACTCCTATCTTTATCTAAGTACTCATTTTTTATTTCTTTAATGACAGAAGTGCAATAGACTCACCTTGTTAAATTTATAGATATTTTTGTGGCCATCATGAAGTGTACTTCTATCAAATTGTCATGATTAGTTCAATAAAATATGATAGCATTCATAAGCACAACATCATAAAACATTTGGTTCTGGAGCTTGTCTTCAATTGAAAAATTCTACCATAGCATTTTTTGTCGACACTGATCTCATTTTTCTTATTCAATCAAGTCATAGAATATGGTTGAGATGTTTATGACTAGTTAGATTCAATTTGTCTACTATTTGTGCAGATATCATATTTTCACAACTATCTCTAAATGTAATGAGGTTACATATCTTCCCCTTCACAGTACAACAGGCCTGTATTAATGAAATTTGACTGATTTGGTCAGCCATTTTTTCCTCTTGTGCTGGCTTTTCTTCATGAGAGCTAAGTCTTGGTATTTTGGTTGGTGTGCTCTTGGTACCCGTTGGATGCAATGTGCCATTATTTTTGACATTTGAAACAGTTTCTGGTTGAAGTTGTTTCGGGAGTGCTGGTCTAATCAACCATTTTTTCCTCATCTGCTGCTCTTACTACCTGATTTGAAGGTGTATTTTGTATGAAAGGTGCTGTGGACCTGATGTTGCTGTATTGTTTCTCCACCTTCAAAGCTAGGGTATGAACGCTACGTAATGTCTAATAAGGTTGTAATCGTATTCCGTTGCCAATGGATGGTCTTAATCCCCCAAGACATTGAGCTATGATGTTTTTATCTGGCTTTAATAGTTCACACATTAACATAAGCAACTCAAATTCAACAATGTACTCCTTTATTGAAAGATCTCTACTGTAAGTACCGAAGTCTTAAGAATATGTTAAGTCAGTAATGTGCTAGTAGACATCGTTGAATCTCTCTTTTCTTTTTAGACTAGGTAGTAATTTTGCTTTTTCTTTTTCGCTGGGGTAGGCGCTTCACATTTTCCTACTACAGCGACACACACTTCAATTTAATATCAATTAGCTTTACCCTTATATCAAGTGGAATCTTCTTACACTCAAACACCCATTCTGTTGTGTGGATCCACTCAATGAACTCATTTGGTTCCATGTGATTATCAAAATCCATTAAATCTTTCTTTACTCCAAAGTCACCCTCTCTATCCTCTGATACTCAATGTCGAATAGACACGACATTTGCACCTCATTACTTAACACTTCTTGGTGGAAAGAATTTTCTTCATCCTATTCATCTAGGTGGCCACCATTATTGCTATGGGTGAGTTCCTCATATTATTTTCTCTCGAAAGCAGTAAGCCTCCGCTGCAATTGAAAAAAATTTCGCTGCATATCCTCCATAATGAGTTCCTGAATACCTCATATGGGCACGATTGTGTAATTTTCTCCTAATCAGGCTTTTAATAGGTATAGGGTTGTAGATCAAATGTTGGCTGGCGCTTCGGGTTTTGGTAATAGGCGTCGGGGTGGATTTTTGGTTAAGGTAGAAAGGTTGGCGTTTGAAAATTTAGGGTTTGGATTAAGGATTGCGGTATAAATGGTTAGGGTGCTGAGTTGGTCGAAGATTTAGAGTATGTTGTATGGAATTTGGTTTGGGAGCAAAGGAAGACAAATCTAAAAGAATTTATGGCTTGTCGGGCTCTGATGATTGATGACGTTGTTTTAGGGAGATCATATAACGTGTTTAGTAATTGAATTTTGTGGAAAAGTGGCCGGGGAATAACGAAAGAATGATAATATGCGAGGTCAATGACGTTTGGAAGGGATAAATGATGTTCAGCTGCTAACTTGACTAAAAATAGCGGAGGCAACATGAAATGATGATCTACAAATGATGAGGAGATTCACCACTTTTTCCTGAACAAGCTACAGGCACATGGCTTGCAAAAGGAAGATACAACACTCCTTAGGACATAAATCAAATAATACAATCTCTTGCATAAAATCAATCTAAAGTCTCAAAATAACCATAATACAACATATATAAAAGTTTCCTAATAGAAAATAATCTAATTAGAATTAGAGAACCAGGAAAAATACTAAAGTAAAGAAATCTGTTGAAATTTAAAAAAAATGGGCGGCTTTGGTTTTGCCCCGGCAATCACGGGGCTTCTCGTGATTCTTGTGGAATTGTGTGGGTTTACGATGTTTCCAGCAGCACGTTATATGTTTAACACCTAAACTATATTTTTTAAATACATACCATCCAATTTGTGTGTATTTACATATTTAACACCTAAGCTATACTTTTGCATTTATATTGCACAAATCTATTATATCACATAAATATCACTGCTTTAACTTTTAAAAGGTAAAATACACATGTTCATGCATAGTGATGATGGCGTATATATTTAAATTGAACTTTAGAATTGAGTGATATGCATGTAAATCATTGAAGAACATTTGTTGTTTGACAAATATGTGGATGAAGAACCAAATAGGCCAATCAAGTGGGCCGTCTCAGGGCTGGGTGCAACCCTGACATCTATATTTAGAGGGCAATTAGCTCATGACTAACCCAACATGATTTTATGGATTAAGTGCAATCTAAATATGCACATAGAGTTTGGTACAAATCAGCATATTTTCTGTTTTGATGGCCAACCACAGGAGCTATTCTAATCGAACAACTTCATTATAGGCCACGTTTGTCATGTATTTTTGGTGCCTGCGAGCAGGAGAGCATTAATAACAGTAAAGGGAAAAAGGAGTCTTGTTTGGACGATTTTTTCTTGAGATCCTGCACAAGACTTGAAATCTTGCTGTGATCTTGTAAATGAGTGCAAGATCCTGTGAACTCATGATCCCATCAAGTTTTACTGACTTCTCGTGAGACCATGTGGATATGGTGTAAGTGGACGGACTTGAACCAACAAGCTTGTAGGAGAGGTGGCCTAGCGGCAAAACTGACTAATGATCAGCAAGCAAGAGTGAATAAAAAAAGATGATTAGGGAGTTAATAAATTCATAACAAGGGAATATTCTAAAATTAATCAAAACCAAATGGATTTACATACAAATTAAAAACCATTAGCCTTTTCATGAAAAGGATGAACTACAGAGGAATTTTACCTTTTTCTAAATCATTTTAGGATTAATGTCTTTTATTTAAAATCTTTTATGATGTTACATGTTATATTCTTGTATAAGTATGCGTAAATGATAGGTGAATCCTTGTTGTGTCTTAGTGGTTGCTAACTTTGAGTTTTTTATTTTTTTTATTTTTTTTATTGCCAGGTGGTTGCCTTTGCTACGTTCATCAATCATCACTCAGCTATGGCTGCATTGGCGGCATTAGATGTAAGGCTATCTTGGTGATATTTTATTAATTTTTCATAGGTTTTATATTTTTTGCCTCCTACCGCTTGGAACCCAACTATATAAGTTTTCTTGTGCTATCATTGACTTGGAGGGGATTTTTTAGAATATTTTTAAAATGTATCTTCATAAGTAATGTAGAACATATGGACTTGATGTCAATATGTGGGATAAATCTTATCATATGTAAGAACACTTGGTCACTTTACAATTTGTCCCACATACTTTTGACACCTTTTTTACTTAATGCACGCATAATCAATAACGGTGATGCTTAATTGTATGCCTTATTAAGATTAATAATTAGATAGAGTTCTTTGCTATAATTTTCCCCAATAATTTCCTTAGCACAAAATAACATCCATAGTGTGTCTTCATAGTATACAAGTATACAACCAAATTGATTATCAGATATTTACATAAAATTTTAAGTCTTTATTTTATTATCCTCCCCTATATTTTTATTATTTGACTTGATTTGATTTCCCTATAATTACCACAATTTCGAACTTGCCTTTTGTTCTTGAATACTGGTAGCAAATGCTTCTTTTCAATTATCTGTATCTTTTGGCTGCCAAATTTTGTTACAAAATTGGTTAACCAATACACTAGTAACACTCATAATCCAATAAATCTAAATGTTCTCATCTGGATCTAAAGCTTAACCTTTATGAACCTTCGTTAGTGTTCCCTTCACTTCAATTTTTTTGGATCATTTTATATTATGACTTGATAATTTGTTCACTATGCTTAACCAACAATTTTCAAGATAATATTTTGATCTTTTTCTCAATATCTTCTTCCTTGTATAAATCCCACTTGTATAATAATTTATCTAACAATTTTTCATCATAAGATTTTGATATTTTTCTCAATATCTTCATGCTTGTATAAATCCCACTTGTATAAAAATTTATCAATCTTTTCTCAAAGTTAAATTTTTCTTTCAACTTTCTATCTATTACCATTCATACTGCATTTCCATTATTAAGCCTCCAAATCTACAGCAGCTTATAATCTTCTCTAATGTTACTAGATTTCTTTCCCTTTGTTTTTTCTAATCATTTTGTCTACTAATTCTCTTTCATCTCATTTAAAATCTTCACATTTTATGCATAAGACTAATAAGTTAAATTTAGTTAACCTTTGCCCCACGCTTAGTTGCTATTGGGTTAAGCTTTGGTGTCATTCGCTAATGAATTCTTTGCTAACTTATGCGTACTTTTCAATACAATTATATTATGTTAGATCAATTATGAGTGCCGCCCTAACAAAATCTTGACTATTTGTCTTTATAGTTTGGTTGAGTTGTGACATGCACTTTTTGGGAATGTCCTAAAATCAATAAAATTTAAATTTGAAATCTTTTCATGAATTCTAGTATAAGTTTGCAATTAGTTATCCACTTAACGTCAACCCCTTTTTTTTCATTTGAATTTGGGGACAATAGTGAAAACTATAAAACGAGAATAGAGGAAGAGTTCAGGGATATTTGCCAGGAAAAATGATGATATTTAGTGAGTGTGGGAGTCACATCTATTAATGATATGATATTGGAGGTAGACATAGGTGATGTGTGCCAATATAGTGGAAGATAAATGATGAAATAGTAATGCATACATATAGAGGATTGGAGAAGGGAGGCATGGGTTAAAGATATAATGATTTGATGTGCAAAAACAAGTGTAAGATCAAGTTTAACACCTCATGTTGCACTTGCCAACAATGATTAAGGGATGATTCATAAGGTTGATCTAAATTATAAGGCTAATCCAAATTTTTTGGGATAAGGATAATAAATAAGTGATGATCATTTGAAATATAATTTCTATATAGAGGTACGTGGTGATAATGACTTGTTATATTATGGGAGAATACAAATCATTTGACTCTATTTTTCCAATATATGTATTTTAAAGAATCTCTTACTCAAGCTACATCAAAGGAATAATTTACCATTATTTATGAGCTAGCTTTTTGAAGGAAAAAAATTGTATCACCATTTGACATTGCATGCCAAGATAGGATATCTGAGGATCTAAAGAAAATGATTAATTTAATTGTTTCTGGCATAGGAATTTTTATTTAACTCTTCTATTATGGTTCAAGGATGCGTGATGTTAGTGTGGATGCTGTTAGAGTATCAAACGCATATAATTGTCATGAAACTTCTACATATACAATTAGTGGGTATTGGTTAAACGAATCATTATTGACATTCTTTATTTGATTCTTCTTATCTCTGTTTATATCCTTCTCTTCTTCTCTTGAATCACAAGTAATCATTTTTATCTGGGCCATTATTCAATTGATTAGTTAAGTAAAATATATTGCTCACACCATATAACACTATTGCTCATTATCTATAATTGGTGCTATTCTTGCCATCTCTCCAAAACACTCGTGTCTCAATCTTTCTTTGTTTTGCTGCACATACATTTTCATTCTCTCTTTTCTATTACTCTCAACTTGTCTATTTGTGACTTTTTTGGTTGATCCACACTGAGATTAATATAACATAGCTAATCTTTTTTTTTGTAACTTTATAAATTCTACCTAAAATTTTCATTGATCTGTTATTGGATAGTATTTCTGTGATACTTTTTTATTTTTACCGCCTACCTTCAATTGAAGAATTTATGGTCTCATTGACATTCCATTGTTTGTATGGTATATCCAATGCACCTTAAACTTATAAAAATAGAGGAGCATTAAATCTATCAATAATATTATTTGATAATTATTTATTTATATCTATAAGATAATATATTATATAACTGGTGTTTGTTATATAAATCCTGAGCCTATTATCTTAAATAATTTTCTATCATTCTAATTTTTAAGTTTTGCTAAATATCTTACCTATTAGAATTATGACATATTGAATTTAGCATTGCACCTCACTTTAGATTTATGTTACCTGCATCTCCTTATTCCATGTGAGTGAGGTGACGTAATTCAAATGTATGAGTGGAACTCTTTGCCCATTCAACACCGCTTATAATGTTGTCGTGGTTCTATTGTATATGTTTTTAACAACTTCAATACACTTATGAACCTTTTTTTTTCTTCTTATTTTGGTACTCAATTATATGTTTTTTTGATATTAATATAACATATAACCCACACATTTTGTATTTGTATTATTAAAATTAATTAACTGCTCTTCTCCTTCTTAAAATAGGTTCACCATTACTTCTTCTTGTGTTATTGTGATATCAAGCATAAACTGCTATATATTTTATTCTACATTTGTGATGAATCCTTTCATACTTCATTTTATTATGACTAGCATGTCCATTAAATCATTCCCCATAATTAATCTCTCTTCTTAAGCTTTTTTTGTGGCATTAAATCATTACTTTATGAAACTAGGTTTTTAAATTTACTTCCTAATCCAACAAAAAAAAAACATAAGCACTGCCTACAATTTCTAGCTACTTTAGAGTTAGATCATGGCTCATAGCTTTGGGGGAACACCTGCATGCTAGCAAATGTTAGAATCCATGAATTTTAGCATCAATATCTATTTAGATGTCATCCTAACGGTAGAGTTGATCATTCTTATTTGGCTTGGGACTTACAATGGAAATTTTTAAGATTGAGCCATAATTAAAGTAACTTGAAGCTTAGTTTTGGCATGACTTGGCTACCTATTGATGCAATTATTTCATTTTATTCATTGAAGTCACATGCTTTGCTTTTAGGGTCTGAAAGTATTTTTAGTCTCTGATTAACTAGTTCCTTAGTGGCATAGAGAAAGTGACTGATGGTTGGGGATGAGTATAAAATAAGTTTGACATATCATTAAAAAAAGGTCATTAGTATGAAATATAGCTCGTCCTCATTTCTCAGCTTTGTTGATTGGGTATTTGATGCTCTCTTGATTATCATCTCATCTTCATAATTCATGTTTTGGTTGAGTTATTCCTTATACTCATATGTTTGACTTTGATCACATTTGAATTTAGAGAACCATTTTTGATCCTGAGACTAGAGCCACCCTACACATTGAGCTGGCGAGATCAAATTCAAGGAAACGCCTAAGAGGTATTGTATTATCAACCAAAGGCCATGGAGTGATTTTATACAGGTTTCTATGATCTAGTCATTCCTGTGATGCTGTCTCACTCTCAATAATCAACGTTGTTATATTCCTCTCACCAAATTAGTGATTCCTGTTGATTTTGTTTACAGATAAACTTAACACCAATTTTGTTTTTTCAGGGGGTGCTGTCTATTCGATCATTGACAAACGACCAAAAGTGCGAAAAGACAATCAGAATGACTGGAATGATGATGGTACTTAAGTTATATATCATCTCCTAAGACATTTTGGAGTGGGCTAGGCCTTTTCTTCTTGTACTGCTCATTGTGTCTTCCATTATATGCTACTTTATTTAGATCCACTGTTAACGTGTTCTATTATTAGTTTTAACAAGCGTGAACATCCTTTAATGAAGTGTTATGCTGTCTAGATTTCACTTTTGTGCAAATCATGAACTTGACAGTCTTGAAAACATCATTCTACTGTCTCACTTGCACATTGGTTTGACACATTTGCACATTCAGGCGATGTTGGATCTGATGAATCATCGGACACAGAAAATGATAATTCGCGCAACAAGGGTGCCTTAGCTGCCACACAGAGGTTCAAATGCACTTCAAGATGCACATATATATAGTTGGAATTTTTATATGATTATATTATTGATATTATAGTTTACTATCATGTTATTATTTTCTGGTGTTATCCATGCTAAGTTTTGTTTTACTGTATTCTGAATTTGCTTTATTTTTTTTCATGTAATAACCAGTCTCAAGGGGGAGGGTAAGTCGGCAAGCGATAGAGCTGCTTCGGATGTAAGTATTTGTCAATTTTTTTAGCTGCTTGGAAATTTTTGAGTCAAAGGCACAGTGGTTTACTTGGCTGCAGTTGGTTCTCTAAAGAAAAAATTATCATCTATGAATTTTATCACGTATAGACTTGTTATTTGGCTCTGATTTTTTCAAATAGAGTATTAGTTGGTTTGGCTGGATGTACATATTTTAATGATCTGCTGCTTTTGTGGTAATCTTTGAATTGAAGTTTCGTGGTTTTTAAATGGTAGGATGGGTTATTGCCAGCTTGTAGTTTGATTCTGCGAACATATTAACACTGCTCAAGAAAATTTCATCCTTCCTGAGGATATATTAATTTACGTGATTACTTGAAAGACCCTTGCATAATTTGCCTTGCTAGTGCCTTCTTTGCAAAATTTTGTTTGCATGCTGTTTGATGGCTTGCATGCTGCTGTCTTTGATGCGGGGCTGAGGTCAGCTGGCTGAACCGACTGACAGATGGACTGGAGACCGGTCCCAATCGGGACCGAACGACATCTGGGGAGGCCAATCACAACTCCTACGAAAGCGAGCCACAATTGGAAGGGGCATCAAATCCGAAAGCCCCCTTTCTCCCTTTTTTGGCTATTCTACTTTCCTTTCTTGTTTCCTGCCTGATGGGAGTCTATTTATTTGCTTGCTGCTGAAATTTGGGCAGGGTATGTTTGATTACTATTTTCAGATTCTATGTGGAGTCTCCTTGCTAGGGTTGTTATCCAACGACAGGTGGTGCTTCGGTTGTATCCTACTTGGAGTTGTTGTATCCTTTCCTATCTCCCTCCCTACCACTTCTCCTTCACGTCCCTTAGCCGCCTGCCATCCCATCTCCTCCCAACTGTCCTGCCGCCCTCTTGTTGTCGCAACTATGCTGTCGAGCCTCCAGTCCAACTTCTAGCATCCCATCCTTCCCTCTCCTGTTGCCACCTTTGCTGTCCAGCTCCCTCGGCCCGCACCCTACCATCCCTTCCTCTGTAGCAATCTTCGCTGTCCAGCCCATCTACAACCCATCGAACCCCTTTTTAACCTACCATACAACCATCAGGTTTTCTATACCCTCTTACCACTTTGTCGACGCCACCACCGCCCTTAGATCTTCTCTTCTGGCCCTAGCCGAAGATTAGTGTTGTTTTATTTTGACTTTACTCTTTGTGTCGTTTTGTAACCCCTAATTTCATGCTTAATAAAATTTTGCTTTCATTTATGCTGAGTTCTGAACTAGTTTCATTATTATTTGGTATCAAAGTTAGTCTAACCTTAGTTCTATGCTAAGTTTCTCACTACGGGAAAAAACCCGATTAGCATCGGACATTTCTGATGCTAGTCGGGTCGTTTTCCAATGCTAATTTAGATTAGCGTCGGAATACATTGGTTTTTTTCTAGACATTAAAATGAGCGTCGCTAATTTCTTTTAAGTCGACATTAGCATCAGATTATAATTTGCGTTCGACTTATCATAAAAAACTAGCATTGCTAAAAAATACTGTCGAATATGCAAGCGATGCTAGCGTAACCACGCAATAGAGTCAAAAAAGGCCGATATTGATTAGCATCTAACAAAGCTGACGCTAATTAGCATCAAACAAAGTCGACACTAATTAGCGCCAGACTTTTTTGTCGCTATTGTGTCGTTTTAGCGGCTATTTGTATCGTTAGCTGATTGTAGCTTTTAGTGTTGGAATTTTTCAACGCTAATCAAACTCTAATCTGTAAGAAACAAAAAAAAAAAACAAAATAATTAGATTTCCACATACCTGCACACAACAAACACAATCAACATAATATGATATTTATTTATCATCACAGTTCATAAAAAAATCTCCAACATACACATCATAATATCGAATCAAATTAAATATAAGCAGATTAAAATGCTCAGAATTCACAACAAAAGAAACCAAAAGTTTGTATAATACAGAAACAAAAAAACAAAAAAATAGTCCTTTTGTTGGGGGAATATCATCAAACACAGAAAAAATCTAATATTCATCCCCATCATCATTCTGCTTCTTCTGCTCGATTGGACATATGTGTCGCTTGCTCTGACAATCAAAACTCTTCGTCAGACGTGCTAGGCTATCTGCAACGAGCTGCTGACTTACACGCACCTGTTGGAGCTCTTCATTTATCATCGTCACACACCTGACAAGCTCCTCATGCCGAGCCTTTAATGAGCTAGGGCCACCCACAGCTTCTCGGGAATGCTCAGCCTCAAACACTATCCCCTTTGCTCCACTCCCCCCTTCTTCCCCGTTGTCTGCGTCCACAACTCAAAATCGGACTACGCATTGGGCGGTGAGGTTTGGCTTAACCATCCCCTCTGTCTCGTATGGAGCTGCTCGTACTCCTCCGACATTATAAAATTCAAATATTATTTGACATTTTAAACATTAATTGACGTATTAATACATTTACATGTTTTAAACTTACATTGACACAACGGGAATGGTTGGATTGGATACCCACTATTGTGTGCCCGTGCGCTGATGTGTAAGGACGTACAATTTTGCGGTGGATGACTCTCTGTCTAGCTCCTTGGCTTGTATACATGATAAGATAAATACATGAGTTACATAATTAAATAAATCTACAAGCTTTTGAATTTTGACATAATTTTACCAGCTTCCGATAGTGCTTCGTGTGGGGGGGATCGAAACTCCAATTTGGAGTGCGGCCCCTCTGACTCCCTTCGTCATCTGATTCTGCTGATTTGTCAGCCTCTTTCTTTGGTACTCCGGATGGGACCATGCTTGATTTAACTCAGCCCAGAGTTCTCAACCCACGAGGGCCTCTGCCCCTTCTTACGTGTCGTCGTGAACATATCCCTGAGCCTATGCCTGACACGAACCTAAAAAATCTACCGAATATGCTGGTGATGTTTCAACAACCAGCAAAACGACATCTGCAAGTTAGAAAGTATGTAAGCTTGATAAGCATATAAAAAAAAACATAAAAATCAACTTTATATTTCAAATTTAAATATCATACCTCAAACTCTCTAAAATACATATTCTGAGTGGCAAACGAGATCTGCTTCCATGAGAGATATGACTAATCATATCTGCTCCGGATGATCTCCGTGTTCTGCATCACGGGCGGCCTGGAGGGGTTAGAAACTACAAATGATTCATTAGGCACATTATAAAATTGGATGAAAAATTAAAATTACTATACTATAAAAAAGAAAGTTGACTTACGAGTCACCCTCCGACTCAATATAGACTCCGTCGGTGGTGTTAGCCATCTTAGGTGCTGAAGTCGAGGGGCCTAGCTCATTGTAGGAGGGTGATGGGCGAAAATAAGGTGGAGTGGGAGGTGGTTGCCTGCGAGGGACCTGGTGAGGGAGGGCGAAAGAGGTCACTAGAGTGGCTACAGGAGTGTCGTACCTGTCAGCGGTAATGACAAACTTCTTCAGCTTCCTATAAGTGTTCCTCAAAGTCCCCTGAACGCTAGGTCTCTCAGGAGGTTGAGAACCTGTCATATGTGACAGGAAAAAAATTAGAATTAATAAACAAGATTAGTATGTATTATAAGACAGAAAAGTAAAAACACAAAAGTGAAACATGTCGTTTCTACGCATATGAAATGGGTGATCACGGGCTAAGAACCTTTGATGACAATCAAATCAGGAATTTTTTCTTCCATTCCTCAAAGTGAATGTTTTAGACGTGTCTATGCAGTAGGGATATACTAATTTTCCGGCTATACTCCAACTAGATAGATAGCATCCCATAAGCAGGGAAACCACTCATCCTCCACATAAGTGCAATTCTTAGATAAAGTTATGTTTCATTGCAATATCAAACACTCCAATTTCCTACAATACTTGTAGTTCATCTATAAGAGGCAGTAAGTACACACCAATTTTACTCTTTGGGCTATATGAACCTGGTATAATCAATACTAGAAATAAGAACGACATACTTATACACGTATCAAGGGGCAAATTATATGACATGATAATATTTGACCAACAAAAATAGAGTGTTGTAGCATGACTGTAAGGCATGAACCCATCTGCACATAAGTCAAGCCTGATATTACGTGGTTCTGCTGTAAAATCCTGATAACTGTGGTCGAAGTGTTTCCAGGCTTCACCAGCTGAGGGATGAGTCATTGTATTAGGATTAACATATTCAATATTATGCCATGTCATGTGGGGAGCTGTGCACATACAAACAAATAATTGTTGGAGCCGTGGAATGAGAGGAAAATAAAAGAAACATTTGTAAGGAATTTTCTTGTAGTTTTTACTCTTTTTTTCCCTTGGTTAGAACCTATCAACACTGCAAAATCTGCATTTTATTTTTTTTGCATTCTTCCTGTAATATAACATACAACCGTTTATGAAACATTATATCTTTTCATATAGAAGCCCCAATTTCGCTACTAACTTTTAAATTTTGTACAAATCTTCTGGAACTAAATTATCAGTAGAGTTTATCTCATTTAATATTGTTGTTACCTAATTGAAGCATTTCTTGCGCATGGTAAAATCAGATTTGATACTCAGCATTCTTAAGGTGATTGTTAACTCTACGTGCGAAGTGCATTATTCCCACAATGATTTTTGGGCAACATTTAATAGTTCATAGAATTGTTGCACTTCACTGTTTGGTTCCTGGTCATCATCAGACACACTCCCAACAAAATGAGTCTTGCTCGCATCATCAATTATTTACTTATACATGCCAGAATCATGAACAGATGGTGGAGCATAACTTGATGAGGCTCCCGCATGACCGTATTGAACATCTGGTTCAATTCACCATGTGAAGTCTAATACTAATAATCGGGTTTAAATCCTCTACGGTATAGGTCCAACATCACTTCGTCAGGTGTCAGGTATGCTTGATTCTTGTGCTTCGCACAGGGCATCGAAACCTATCTCTGAGAGGTAAACGGGCAGCTGCAATGCTACATGCACAAACTCTTCAACACGAGCAATAAACTCTTAAGTTAATTATTTACTTCCTGGATATAATCTGTCGTACATCAATGATCTATTGTCTCGAATATCTATATGTACCATAAATGTAGCTCTATAGATTAGTTCAACTACACATTACATATCCTACTTGAAAACTTAAGGCACTTAGACATCATACTCGGAACCCATAGCTCACAAATCCAGAGAATCAACCTAAATTTTTCTATGTACATACATAACACAAATTTAGGTGTGATGTGTACCTACACATGACTCCTAAATTTTTCTATTTACATACGTAACATGAATTTCTTATGCTTTTACACACCTAACACCTAAATTTTCAACCCTAAATACATAGCACAAATTTCTTATGTATTTATATATCTAACTCATAAATTTTCATATTTACATACATATCATAAATTTCTTATACATTCACATATCTCACACATAAATTTCATATTTACATATATACCACAATTTTCTTATGTATTTACATATATTGCTATTAAATTTCATATTTACATACATACCACAATTTTCTTATGTATTCACATAATTTCCACCTAAATTTCTTATTTACATAGACCATAATTTTTTTATACATTTACATATCTCGCTCCTAAATTTCATATTTACATACATAGCACAATATTTCTTATGCATTCACTTATGTCACACCAAAAATTCATACTTACATTTGTACCACAATTTCTTATGCATTTACATATCTCATGCCAAAATTTTCATATCACAAATTTCTTATGTTTTTACATATTCACATCTAAACTTAGGGAAAACCATGAAATCCATATGCATCGCATGCCTAACAATGAAATACAAAAAAACTTGGTATTTTTGGATCCAACTCCCATGCGAGGAAAAAAAAGATGAAAACTTATGTTAAACCAAAGCTTGAAGGCGTGGAAGAAGATTTCTCACCTTAAATAGGGTTGGAGTGGTGAATCAGAGCTGATTTTGCTGGAGAAGCTTAGGAGGCGACGAAAGGAAGCTGAAGGAGACGAAGGTGCGTAATAGAGCTGCTGTTCGTGGGAGCCCTATTTTAGGGCTCTTGTGTCTGCTTTAGCGTCAGCTATGGCTAACGCTAATAAATAAGAGTAGCGTCGGATTAGCAACTTTCGCTCGACGAAACTCGCTTGGGTTATTTCATCTGGAAGTGAAACCGCGGGGCTACACTAACAAAAGCTAATCAGTCACTAATTTTGCGTTGAAAATATTTCTGACCCTACTTTACAGTTCTCCCATAGTGTCCTAGTATTTGCCATAAACCAAAAATTTTCTTTTCTACCATCAAATACCCTTTCAATTTTCACAAAATCTCAAACTCTAACCATGCCACTTTGGAGATATATGCCTGAGCTTATTCGAGAAGAGATACAACGAGAGATCCCCTGACTTCAACAGAGATTGGCGGACATTGAGGACACCCGTGTGAGACTTACCCTCAATGGTGACAGGGAAAGCTGAAGAGAAATGAACGAAAATTTCAGCCCCTTTCATAGGGAGAATTTCAGTGATGAACGAGGCGAGCCACGCCGTTTTAGAATTAGGTATCAGAGGAAGCCTAGAGAGGGGTATCTGAATTTCTTTCATTGGGAGAATTTCAGAGAGGAGATATCATTTCGAGGGCACAGAGATTTCGACATCAAAGTAGATATGCCATAGTTTGATGGAGGAATGGATCCATAAGAATTTATTGATTGACTGCAATCTGTTGAATGGATCTTTGAGTATAAGGATGTGTTAGAGGGTAAGATTGGTTCAAAGGCTAATACAGTGGGGCTTGAAGTCCATTATTAGCAATGTGGTGCAGCTGTAGCCTTATTCATCATTTGATGATGTGCATACTCTAACCTCGAAGGTGGAAAGACAACAAGAACAAAGCATGCAACACTTGTCATTTAAGCAGCTGTCTTCAGTGAAGCAGTCACCTACAATTATCATGAGCGACAAGGTTACCTTAGAAGGAACTAGCAAGCTCAGACAATGAAGTGACAAGCTGGATCAGAGTGAGACGAAGCAAGAGAAAGGTAGCTCCTCTAATACGGTACCAACCAGGAAGTGTTTCAGGTGCCACAGCTACCACCACATAACCTCCGGCTGTCTCACGGGCCGAGTAGTCACCCTCACAAATCAGGGTGTCGTGGAGAAAGTTAGCAACGGGGAGACAACTAAGGACCAGGGTGAGGCGTATCATCTTCCACCGGATAAAGGAGAAATGCTTGTAGTTCGACGTGTCCTACGAGCTGATATTGATACGAGGGATTCGTAGTGGCTTCGCCATAATATATTCTACTTCAGATGCACAGTGAATGAGATTGTATGCAGCCTCATTATCGATGGAGGGAGCAGTAAAAACGTGTTGTCTACACAGATGATTAATAAATTGGGTCTCATGGCTCAGAGACATTCCCAACCGTGACTGAAGGAGAATCGGTTCAACATCTACGGAGATGCTTAATAAATTTTTCGATTGGGGTCCAGCTTCAGGACCAGGTGTGGAGCGAAGTGGTTTCTATGGATGTTTGTCACATGTTGTTGGGATGATCGTAGTAGTTTGACTAGAGTATGTAACACGACAAATTCAGAAATACGTATTCCATCACCAAGGATGGGAAACACATCATCCCACTTCCTTCGTCAGAGCCCGAGATCACAGGAGCCCTTACCAGCATAACAACGTCTATGGAACTAGTTTTAATGACGATAGAGGATGATGAGATTGCGACACCACCTTTATACATGAGACAAGCACGACAGTGGGCATTTCAAAATATTAGGTTTGGTACCTTACCCCAGCGCCACCACTGTGCGGGAGGGTTCATGTTACCCCCACTTCATATTTGGTTAAGCCGACCGTGGATGACCTTGGGTGGTTTTAAGCAACTTAGGCGAGACACACCATTCAGTTAAGTAGTAAACTCCTAGAAGATTGGACCGATGTGGATGTTTGCTCGTAAGTTGAGGAAGACCCTCAAACACCTGGAGGACGCTGCAGTCGCTAATGGGATCCTGAAGTCGCTGGGATTATAGATGAAGAACTAGAAGCTTCTATGAATGAAGTAGAAGCTCCCCCAACCTTGAGAGATTGATGCGGGGTTGATGGCAGCCGTGTGAACCGGGTAGCAGATGGATCAAGCAAACCCGATCTAGGGAGGTCGGTCTCGATCGAGACCGAGCGGCATCTGGGCGGCCGATTCTGACTCCTATGAGACCAAGCGATAATTGGAAGGGGCGACAATGCTGCCAGCCCTCTGTGGCGGCAATGCTGCTAGGCCCCTTCCTTATTTGTCTGTTCTCCTTGTTTCTCGCCCCATGGGAGTATTTATTTGTTTGTTGTTAGAATTAGGGTTAGGTTTTGTTTGGTTACTGTTTTTAGATTCTATGTGGAGTCTCTCTTCCCTTGCTAGAGCTGTATCCGACGACTAGTGATACTTCAGCTGTATTCTGCTCCGAGGTGGTGTTGTATTCTCCCCCATCTTCATCCCTACCAGTTCTCTTTCATCTTCCTTAGTCGTAGGCCATCTCATCTCCTCCCAACTGCTTGCCGCCTCCCTTTTTGCTGCTGCAGCTTTGCTGTCCAGCCTCCGGTCCACCTTCCAACACCCCATCCTTCCCTTCTCGGCTGCAGTCTTTGTTGTTCAGTCCCCTCGGCCCTCTACCCGCACCCTTCCATCCCTTCCCCTGCAGCAATTATTGCTGTCCAGGCCACCTAAAGCCCACCAATCCCTTTTTTAACCTACCATGCAGTCACCAGGCCTTCTCCACCCCACTTACCATGTTGACGACGCCACCATCGCCTTCAAATCTTCTGTCTATCCCTAGACAGAGATTAGTGTTTTATTTTCCTTTCCAATTTGTGTCGAGTTGTAACCCTAATTTTGTGCTTAATGAAAGTTTGTTTTTGTTTTTGCAGAGTTCTGAACTAGTTCCGGTATCAGTCATATGGATGAAAGTGTGACTTATTTGGTAGAGGCGATTATGTTTGTTTGTCATCAAACTCAGTAAACGTGCTTGAATAATTTGTTATGCTTTGTAAATGTCATTGGAATTTGAGATTTGCTTGGCTTGGGTTGTTTATGTTCATTGCAAGTTTATTGATGGCTTGTAACCACACTTGTTTAATTATCATATAGTGCTTTTTTTAGATAGTTTATAAGTTTGCACAAGACTCATTTGAGGTTGGGTTAACTGTTCATTGTAGATTTTTTTTAGGTGGTTGAGTTGAAGCAGGAATAATGTCTAATTTAAGCCTCCCTTGTTTTGACTTGATGCTAGGGGCGTTAATGAACAAAGTCTAAGTGAGCTCGCTATTTGTTCTTGTTCTGCATGATTGAAAATTTGTTCATTTGAAATCTGCTTTCAATCAAAATTGTTCATGAATAGCAATATTTGTGTTAAATTCATTTTGAATTTGTCTATTTATGTGCATAGTGTGTTTCACTCATATTTTTCTGGAATTAATAAAACCTACTAAATTTCAATTTTTGGTAAATAAGCATAAAAAATCAAGTAAATATATGAAAAGTAAAAAAACCCTTATTACAAATTTATGATTTATATAATTAGTAAAATATATAAAATTAATTTTAAATTTTAATTATTTGATTAGTTATTTATTTTGAACAAAAATTATCAAAACATCAGCACACAAGTATCTGATTGTGTTTAGATTGTTTATAAATCGTGTTCAAGTTTGACACGCTTGTTCAATGATTGATTGGAACAAGAGCTATTAAAGAATTAGCTTTTTTTGACAATCGTACATAATGTTCAGTTCAACCATCTTCTTTTACCCCTACCGCCCTCTTTGGTACTATTTGGCATGTAATGCAATTTTAAGAATGGGCCTAATTCCAGAACGTTGAAATATTTGTTCATGGATGTAGGCATTGAAGCCATAGCTTTGAACTTGTCTTCATGTTGATCCAAACTCTTATTCCATGGGGTGGAATGTTTAGGTTGCTCTATCTTTTTAGTTGGATGACATTGGCAAATGGCATAAGTATATTGGTTAGACCGCTTGCATCATTTTTTATTCACAGTTTGAACAATAAAGATAGTTGAGGAAAATTGTTTAGAGTGCTTTGAAAATGCTCATTGCACGAAAATGATGACTTGTTGGGTTGCTCAGCGGCTTGATGGATGTACTACTTTTCTTGTGTTGTTGAAATCACACAATTCTTTTCCATAGTAAGTGTCTAGATCTGTGATGATCCAAAGTTCAATTGATGGGCAAGCTTGTGCCAAGTGCTTATACATGTTGTTTCAAAATACAGTCTTTTCAAAGTCATCGTAGAATCGTAGTGTGCAGTAGGGGTGTAAGTGAGTCAAGCCGACATGTGAGCTGGCTCTAGCTCGGCTCGATAAGTGGCTCGTGCACTAAGCTCGATGAGCTAACAAGCCAAGCTCAAACTAGCCCCGACTCGACTCGTTAGCTCGTGAGCCGGTTCGTTTAAAATAATATCGATATGAAATATACTCTAAATATATTAAATTTCAAAAATTTATATTTAAAGTATTAAAAATGTTTAAAAAATAATATTTTGTATTGTATATTAGTTAATTTTTTGTTATTTATATTTATCATCTTATTATAATGCTGGTTTAAATTAATATCATTTTCATGCTTTTATGATTGACAAGCCGGCTCAAACTTGCAGACTTAAACTCGAACTCGATAAAATTAATCAAGCTCAAACTCAAGCTGAGTGGGACTGGAGCTTGACTCGACTTGTTTACACCCCTATTGTGTAGTGTGTTGTGTGTATTTGTTGTGTGTGAATTCTAGTATTGGCATCAAAATATAAACAATTCGGAAATAAGTTGATGACTAGAACTGAGCACGGTCTACAAAGTAGAACTGAGCATGCATAACTCGCGCAATATTTTTTGTCATTCTTCTTGTTCTTCTAATGCGTGGCCTTCTTGCCAGTTTCATGTGCTGATTATATTTCAGTTATTACAAGATAATTGCCTTTTTATTAAACGCTTGCAGATTGTATTTTTTCTGCACTTCAGTCTATTTAGGCAGCAGTCTTACGACTTTTTCTACTACTAGTTGAGTCGGCTTCCATGACTGTTAGATTTTCTAGCATTCTTCAGCAATTATGCAGGCCAGCTTACATATTGCGGGCTTGCAGCTATTGTTTTACTACTATTGTGGTTTTGCAGGCTTCCACTTGCTCTTTAACTTCATAGCTATTCTCATTGGTTTTTTTATCTTAACTGTGATTATAATTTCTTCTTTATTGTTCGTATTTCAATTTCTAGCTTTATGTATGCTTTCATTTTTATTTCAGTCGTGCTGTTTAGTTTTTTGGTGTGGTGGACTCTGGACATGCACCTATTAATTGCATCCTTAGATTTCCTTGCAATTTTATACTTTTTCTCATCCTCCTGAATGCTGCTTCTTTGTCCTTGCTTTCATCCGCTGTTTAAATTTCTTAGATTTTTTGCTGCTATTTTATTTTTTTTGTTTTGGTTGCTATGTTTTAAAATTTTCTTTATTGGAGGAATTAGCTGTTGGTCTTCACTGTTTTTAAACAGAGCTGTTATATTTTTTGTGACTTTTGCATACGTACTATATAATTCATTCATATTTAGATTTCTAACATCTCAACTTTCATATTTACATGTATAGTACTGTAATCTTTAACATTACATAAAAAATAACTCCATTGCTGACTTTTTAAAAGTTGAATGCACATTTTCATGCATAGGTATATGATATCAAAGTGTTATTTATAAGTAAATATGAAAGTTTATGTTATATATGTAAATACATAAGAATTATATAGTATGTATGTAAAATTTTCAATTTGTTTTATTTTAGTGCTGTTATAAGTTTTCAGTAGTTCTTTACCTCCAAGAACTGTGGCTGTGATTTGTGACCTTAAGATTGCCTGGATGTTCTTCCCTGATTGTTGATTTTCAATGGTGCTGATATAATTATTGTAAGCATTCCTTTACTATTTCCGTGAAATTCTCTCACTTTTAAGGCTTCTATGAAATTATAATCTTATCGCTTTAGCTGAGCATTGGACTTATATGCTGATGCACATTCTTGGTTGTTCTTCCTTTTTTACTGGCATTATCTGTTCATTGTTCACCGCATGCTGTATATTTTTTCATTATCACTCTTTAATTTGAATCCTGTTAACATAGCTTGATAATATGCTCACGTATGTTACAATTAATAGTTGTGTTATTTGAAATATTGAATTTCCATTCTATAATAAATATTGTAAATTGAATGCACTGCAGTTAATTGGGTTCATCACTTTGTGAAAAACGCCTTTTTTTTTGTTTTCTGTGCTTCAAATATCTTTTGCTTGAGGCCCAACAACGTTACAATGAACCTCTTCGTTTAGTAATCAATTTTTTTTTCCTTGCTAGAAAGAAACCTCCATAGAATAGTTTTACTTCAAAATTAGTCACGTTTTCACCATAATTTTCACCGTTTACTATTTCAGAATGAGACGACCACACAGAATATTCCACCTTGTTCTACTTTGTTTATTGCAAATCTTGGACCTACTTGTAATGAAGCAGAGCTAAAGAAAGTTTTATCCGAGTAAGTTGAACTTTTGCTTTGCTAATCGAATGAATTGGTTGCATTGATTTCCTTTTCATTAATTTGGTTTTTCTTTTTCTTATCAAGGTTTTCTGGTTTCCAAACCGTTAAAATGAAAGGGAAACGTGGAATGCCTGTTGCTTTTGCCGACTTCGAGGTATCTAAATGCAGATTTATGTAGAATTTTTGAAGCTTATTCAGGTGTATTTTTTTCTATATAACAAAATTTAATGAATAAAAGTCATAAAGCCTTTTCTGAAGGTGACCTTTTTTTATAGAATATGTACATGTTATTTATTTTCAAGTATTCATGTGTTAGCTATAAAACTTTGAGATTTGTTTCCATTGCCTTGTGCCCATAAACTAATCTCATTTAATCAAAGTAAATATGGAGTAAAATAAACATATGGTGATAATGCATAAACTTCCCAGAATGTTGATTTTTTTATAAAATACGACACTCAAAAGGATGCAATGTAGAAAAGGGATTCATGCCGCCGACCCCACTTAGTTGGATAAAAGCTTGTTGTTTTTGTTGTTGTATTGTTGGAGAAGTTGGCTCCAACATCTCACAAGCCTCATCTTATTTATATAATATTTTTTTGGGTGCAGGACGTTGAATCCTCTACTGCTGCGTTGGAAAGCTTGCAAGACACCTTACTAGACTCCTCTGATCGCGGTGGAATGCATATCGAGTATCCTACCATCCCCATCCTACTTTTTTTTTTTTAAGGATTTACGTACATGCCACTCAATTCTTATGTATTTACATATCTAACACCTAAACTCTAATTTTTAAATATTTGCCATTTTACCTATACATGAAAATGTGCATTTTACATTTTAGAACTTAAAAACAGTGGCACTTTCGACGTGATCTGGAAGGTATGATTGTTATAAATGTAAAAAAGTAAAATTGAGGTGTTGGATATGTAAAAATATAACAAATGTGTGTTATGTATGTATGTAAATCCCCTTTTTTTAAAAAAAATAATTTTCTTTTTCTTTATTGATATTTCGATTTGGTACATTCCTTGAAATTTTGCCATTGTGGTGCTATATAATTTTTCCCAAGCATTCATTCCATATCTCTTGTCTTCAAACTTTCCAGATATGCAAGGTCCAAAATGAGGAAAGGCTGAATCGGTCATGGAAGACAACTGCAATCTATGGTATAAGTTGTATGGAATACTTTTAATTTAGAGAATTTCTTGTGTGTTATTGAAGAACAAAAGAAAAAAAGAAAAATAGGCCGTCTGTTTTGAATTGCTGTTAACATGTTGAAGTTTCTTCTGTTCGGATCTCTAATATCTTTGGAAACCAACATTCTGCTGCTGCTTTTTGCTTATCTGCTTTGTTCTCTTTTGAACCTTTTTCACGCGTTTATTAGTCTGTTGTGTTTCATATCATCATTTTTTTTCTTTTTTGCAAAAAACATTATATATATGTGTGTGTGCGTGTGTGCTACAAGCCGTGGTCTATTATGGATTCGATCTCCAGTGACGCTAGTTCTCAAATATTTAGGCATATGATACGAGCTCTCATCATGGGGCTTAGCCCATGAGAAATCGTTATTCAATGCTAAATGCCAGTTTCTTTTTTTTTAAATAATATATATATATATANTGTTGAAGTTTCTTCTGTTCGGATCTCTAATATCTTTGGAAACCAACATTCTGCTGCTGCTTTTTGCTTATCTGCTTTGTTCTCTTTTGAACCTTATTCACGCGTTTATTGTTGTGTTTCATATTATCATTTTTTTTCTTTTTTGAGCCGAAAATTTAGAAAAAACATTATATATATATATATATATATATATATATATATGGCGGGGTTCACTATAAATCCCCCACTCCCCATATCACAGGATCGATACCCAGTGGTGCTGGTTCTCGAATATTTAGGCATATAACGCGAGCTATCATCATGGGGCTCAGCCATGAGAAATCGATATTTGGGTGTCTGCCAAATATCGATTTCTTGGCGGGGTCCACTATAAATCCCCCTCCCCCACGGGTTTGATCCCTAATGACGCTGGTTCTTGAATATTTAGACATATAACGCGAGCTATCATCATGGGGCTCAGCGCATGAGAAATCGATATTTGGGTCTCTGCTAAATATCGATTTCTTTGCGGGGTCCATTATAAATCCCTCCCACGGGTTTGATCCCCAATGACGCTGGTTCTTGAATATTTAGGTATATGGCGCGAACTCTCATCGTAGGGCTTAATGCATGAGAAATCGATATTTGGGTCTGTGCCGAATACCGATTTTTTTTAAAAAAAATTATATATATATAACATCCGCTAGGCAGCTTCAGTGTATGTTTCCTGTTTTTTTATATGAATTCATCTGGATCGAATTAGCACATAAGGGTTAAGATGGTGTGCTTTCAAGTCCTGATTGGTGAATTTTATAGTATTTTTAGGGAAATTTGAGAGTTTTGGCTGATTTTTTTTAAAAAAAGAATAGTGCCACAATTTACAGATATTAAAAAAATAAAAAAAAATTGTAGATAACTTGAGTACAAGACAAAAGAGCTAAAATATGAACATAAATTAGGAGCTGTAATAAAAAAATAGCTCGTATCTAAATGCCAAATCTAGATGTTGTGACATGCAAATTAAATACATTTGAAAAACAATTTCGGAAGAAAGGGATTGATTAAAGGTTACATGTTTGAAAATTGCGGTGTAATTTTACACAAGTTTTTGAAAAATTGGAGGATTTATGTGCATACCATAAGCCTTATATAATTATACATGTATGCTGCCTTGAACACAAAAAGATGACTTTCATTTCATTTTTTATGAGGTTTAATGGTGGTATTTTTGATGTGATACGAAATATTTGGGTGGTATAAATGTAAAAAGTAAAATTTAGGTGCTAGATGTGTAAATACTTGAGAATTAGCCTAGAAAATGAAGCTTTGACTAACCGATGGGTTGATGATTTTTTTTGGATTTGAACGAGGCAAAATATTATATGAAATATAAGATAATTAGTCGTTTAATTTGCAAAAAAAAATTGCATGATTTTTTTTAAAGAAGTTGTTAAATCATTTTTTTTTATTATAATGTCCATTGAAATAATGGTAAGGTGTATATTCATATAAGTATTATGGTTGATCAAACAATCATTTATAACTTGATGTGCTCATAAAATAAAAATTTAGCTCATGAAAATAGCATAAAAATGCAGCCCATCAAACTAAGATTTCAATCAAATCAGATCATAAATTTTGGTCATCAATGATTCATAAATTCATGATAGGTTGGGGCTGATATGTAAATTAGGAGGGATTATTGCGTCCGGACACCGCATGCATCTCTGCATGCGGTGTTCAATCTTGGCCGTACATCATGGTAATCTACGATCAAGATTATTTCCATTAAAAAAAAAAAAAAAAAATTTTAGGTGGGGCCCACCGAAATACATCAGGACTGTAAATCAGGTGATTTACGGTTTGGATCGGTGTCCGCACGCAAGCGTTGATAGTGCTGAATGCAGAAATGCATGCGGTGTCCGATCTGAACCGCTCATCACACTCCAATTTTTTTGTTAAAAAATAATAATAATAAAATGGGCCCCACCGAAATACAACTTTTACTGTGATGAACGGTCCGGTATGAAATAATTTTTCCACTTCGTGACCACAGATTTAAAGGCTAAAACAGCTTTAAGATATTAAGATGGAATATAATTTTTTTAGGGAAATTTACATACGTAGCACCCATTCTTTTTATATATTTACATATATATAACATCTGAACTTCATATTTACATACATAACATTTTGGTTTTTTAAACCTACGCATCACAAGGCATCTTTGACTTCTAAGAAGTTGTGATAGTGCTGATTTTTATGTAATATTAAAGAATGGAGTACTATGTGTTTAAATATGAAAGTTTGGGTGTTAGATATGTAAATACATAAAAATTGTGTGCTATGTATGTAAATGCACCCCATCTTTGCTACTCATGCTTAAATTATATATGTTAAAAAAAGTGTCATCACTTATGTCAAATGAGTGATATATTAGTAAATTTATACATTTATAATAATATATTAATTTTTTTTAATTAAATTGCCAAAAAAGTTACAAAAGGAGGCAATGAAAATAAACATTTACATTGCTACTATGGTTAAGCTAATAAATAAGATTAACTTCTAGCATTTTAAGACTATAAAAAATATTTTATTTTTAATATTGAATTATTCTCTGATTCATATTGAATTTAACATGAATCATGAGCCTATTTGAAAAATATATGAATGAGGGAGCTAAAATTGTAAATAACAATATTCTGAATGGTATGTATGTAATTTTTCCAAATCAAACAATACATACCACATGTCAATGTTAGCCATTGTGTGGCCTATGGAGACAATAGGGGAAGGTGGAGTTCAATTGTATGAGGGAAGATTTATGAAATCTTGTATTGAATGGAGAGGATCATGATGCATTATAAAAACCAATTGGCTTAGGTTTTGAGTTTCTCTAATTTGTGTGTTGAAGCCCTTTTTAATCCCACAATACAAATTTTGTATTTTCTTTTCGAGCGCGTTTGTAGATAATTTTGTTTCGTTCTTCTGTGATGTAAAACAAGTGAATTTATCATTGTTTCATTCAATGGATTTTGGTCCTAGACACTTTATATGCATGAATTTCATATGTTGATATGTTAACTTTTCAGTCTTAGTTTACTTTGATTTGGACATGATAGAATGTTAAAATCTCTTTTGTTTTATGACTTTTGACCGTCGCCTAGAAGAACAAATAGTTTAACAGGCAATAGTATAGTGAAATGAACATATTGCTATTATGAAATTATAACATAGATAGGGGAGTAGGGGCTCCACGTAACTGTAATATAGTTTCCAACACTACTTATTACCTAGGCATAGGATAAGGAGAAGATAGCCTTAATTTTCAGCAATAGTGTGGGTTCCATAGGAAAACTTTGAGTAACCATCTAACATGTGTCACAGTAGTATGAACCATTCATATCTAAAAATCTCACAAAAATCTAGCTTATCATTCTCTTTCTATATTAAGTTTTAAAATTTTTATATTTGTAGCTTGACATTCAAATAAGGCTTAGCAGTTTAGTAAACTAGAACTACACATGTTATGAATGTTTTGACACTTTCCTCTTGAGATTGAAGCAAACTCATTTCCACATATTACTTGATCGACATGTATGCTTGCGTGATTAACCGAATTTACTCAAGAGTAATTTTGGACGTCATTGATGGGTTGAGGATTCTACTTTGAGGGTTGTGTCAAAACATTCATAACATGTGTTTCACTCTTCAACCGATATGTGGTTGTTGATCATTTACAACAATTGGATCAGGGTCTTCGGTCACTGCACGACTCACATCACGCCAGAATGGACCTTCCTTTAGCCCTTGGGAAAAGGAATTATGCACCACTGCGGGTTCCAGATGCACATTTCCAGCATATACTTCTAAAATCAAGTGACGAATGTGCAGTAGCTCTTGCTTGGTCATTGCCTTATCTGCATGACGGCTTGTGAACTCTTATGTGGTTTCTAGGCACTAGCAAATTACACAACAAACCTTTTAAAATCAGATCATGAGGTCATTAGTTTTGGCGGTAGCCCATTAAACCACCTGAGGGTTGGCTCCTTATGTGCGGTGAAGAATATGCAATAGTTCAACATGTTTGTAATCTTCAATAAGTAAACGATCAGCTCAAATAAGGCTATGTTGTTAGTTGGATCAATATAATCCTTGTGCATATCCAAAGCATGAATCTTAAATTTATATGGGCGCCCAAATTTAAAAATCTGTTGAGAGAATGTGTTCTGTGGTTGGCGGGTACTTCTGTTTGTCTGAACTATTGTCGATTTATCAGTGCGAACCTAGTATTGTAGAAGTACTTGGAATCTCTGATCCTTTGTTCTAGCAAATTTTACTTTTTAGTCGTTGAATGCCGACGCTTCCTATTAGGGGTTTTTCTCACCTCCTCGAGCCAATACTTCTTTGAGATTGTTCATCATCTCATCCTTCAACCTGGATTTGTCACTGCACAAATTCTCTAGTGCACTTTGTATTGGCAGTGTCTTTGTAGTAAGTTTCTTTTCTGTGTGCCACTCCTTTTCTTGTTGCTAGCATGATCCACGTTCTTCATATCTTCTAGGATGTTTAATGTAAATTTCTCTTTGAATCACCCATAATGAATAATGTGTAAGATAAGAGACAGAAAGAGGGAGGGAGGGAGAGATAGAGAGAGACAGAGAGGAGGAAGTGCATGATAATGAATAATAATTTGAATTCCTGATTAGCCTTTTTTTGAAGAAATGACCCCCCTATTTATAGAAGAGGGGGTACAATATATGTGATTACATACTTTTCAATGTTTTAATAGAGGTGTTATAGGATATTTTAGGTATTCTACACATATAGGCCTTCAATTTGGTTGGCTTCTAACTCGGTCGACTAAACTTAGTCGTTACTGGTTTGATACACTTGTTCGTCTAACTTTGTTAAATCAGGGTTTCTGATTGTTCCTCAATGGCCTTCAGGTCAATTGACAAGATTTGATATAATCGGCTTGGTTTTACTAATTGACTGCGCTAGTCTGGTTCCTTACTATTGATTCCTTAGTAAAGAATTCTTGTCAGTAGAGTAAGGTTGGGCTAGAGGGTGAATCACCGTAATCTGAAAAGTTGCTTACTTCTCGACAAGGTGATTCTTTGGGTTCTTTAGGGTTGTGTGATGGCTATTTCTTGGACGTAGATGAGGGTTCTCAGGCTCGTATTTGAGATAGCTAGTGTTTCTACGTTCTTTCCTTGAATAAGGTTATGATGAGATGCATATTGATGACCCCATTTAGCTCGATAGGATTTGGTTCGCTTGGTCGGCCTTCGCTTGGTTGTCCTTCAATCCTGGCTTCGAGGCGTTGTACCTGATCTGACAAGCTTTTCAGTATTTCGCTAGTTGGTGCTTAGCGCTATAGTGATAGACTTTTAGACTTATGCTGATGGACCTTTACTCTTTTATTTGTGGGCCCCTAGTTTTGCATCCGTGGGTCCTTCTTAGCCATACTTCTTTTGTGTTTATTATCAGTTTGATTTCTTCAAGATTCGTGTAGATGCTTATCTAATGAACATTAATATTTTGCCTAATAACTTGATTCCAATTATCAATGAAGCTTGCATTATAATACACTTAAAAACATACAAACTCTAAGAAAATATTAGTTTTTTAAGCCACGTATAGAAATATTATACCTACAAGAAGTTAACAAAGCTTTTATAATCATCATTAAGAATTTTTCAAAGTCTTTAATTATTTAAACTCCTACCTCAACTTCCTATATTGTGTAGTCTCCTCCTCCTTGAAGTTTAGTGTGATGATATAACCTTCTATCTACCTTAGCTCATTATAAATGATTCCAACGACAAAAAGTTATCAACAATGTTGGCAACCAACATTGATATCAAGCTATAAAATTAAACACCATCAAAGATCGTACATATAATTTATACATATTCATATCATATT
>NEWO01000002.1:5195308-5215422 GCA_003013225.1 Phalaenopsis aphrodite | reverse complement strand
TATATATATATATATATATATATATATATATATACATACATATATACATACATACATACATATATACATACATACATACAAGGGTACGAGAATATTCATGAGAAATCAAAATCTATGATAACAACATACCAAAGAAAGGAAAAATGAGTGACCAAATCAAAGTATATCAAATCAAAATCTGCTTTCCATTATATAAAAATAGAAAAATTCATTCTCAAACCACTTTGATATGCTTTCCTTGTACCCGTTTTTATCTTCAAGCATATCATTCAACTTGATCCCTTAAAACAAAACAATAAGACTGAATAGTATATGTAAATCCATCATTTAACCATGGAGAATATCAAAATGTACCCACAAATTTCTTCAACAATTCACCGTAGTGACGCTAATGCTTAGTTAGGATTAAAAAGTGCATACCTTCGTTATAGAAGATGGAGGTGTAGAAGAAGAGATAGTAAATGAATCTAAGGCAACAACTAGAACGAGAAAACAAGGGCATGAAAATACTAGGGGTTCCAAATCGAGATATCCAAAGATGATCAAAACTCCTCAGGCCTCCCTGACTTTCCCATTTCCACCATTGAGTCCTTACAATCCAGCACGAGCCTTATGACCGTTACCTTCACCTTGACACCAAAGAGGAAGCAAACCTCTCAATTGAAGCGAGCCAACAACCAGCAACAGATGTCACAAAGCACGAATCAGTCATTGCTGGGGGTGAGGCAAGCAGCGCAGGGGTGCAGGCTTCTGGACAACTTTTTTGAATCGAAATGGAGAACGAACCCTAACTCTCTCGTCTCCTTAAGTAAATAATTTCAATCTTCCGCCGAAATACTCTACTCGAATAAGTTTTTGGTCTTTGCTAGTTCCACCACTTTGCTCTCTACACTCGGTTTTCGGCTAAAGTTTGGATATTTCAAAATTAAATTTTAAATTCTTTTTAAAAATCGAACCAAATCAATAAATCTGTTTGATTTAGATCTATATTTTGGATTTATCCAAATAGTACACACGCCTGGCCTAATTTCCTTCTATTTTTGCTGATATCATGTCAGTGAAGTTTTCCGGGTTAATTATTTAAATCCGAAATTTTTGTTATGCTCAATGAGTTGACAATAGCGCAAAAGACAAACGGTAGAAAATCGCCGTGAAACTATAAACCAAGTTCCTTTCACCTTTTAAACAGCCCTTCGGCCATCTTCTTCACTACTCTGTATCTCTCTCTCTGTCTCTCTTTCTCTATCTATGGGAAGAGCTCCTTGCTGTGATAAAGCAAACGTGAAGAGGGGACCATGGTCTCCTGAGGAAGACGAAGCTCTCAGAAGCTACATCCAGAATCATGGCTCAGGAGGCAACTGGATTGCTCTTCCGAAGAAAGCTGGTAACTTTCTGTTCGCCTTCTCCCTCTTTTAACTGCCCATAAGTACAAGATTGCTCTTTTATTGCATTTGTTCTGTTTGATTAAATGGTTGAAAGCGTTGTTTGATTTTGTTGGGGTCTTATTAAGGCTTAAAGCGCTGTGGTAAGAGTTGTCGGCTTAGATGGCTTAATTACCTTAGGCCAAACATTAAACATGGATGCTTCACCAAGGAAGAAGACGATCTGATTTTCACTCTCTACAGTAAGATAGGAAGCAGGTATTCTTACATTTGAGATTTGAACTAATATGCTATAAATGATGATTATTGTTATTATTATTTGATACAGTTATGCTTTGCTTCATCATTGATACCAACCTGTGAGTGTCATATTACAAAATTACAATTTCTCACATCCTTGGTGCTATCCGATTATAAGAAATTTATGATTTAATACAGCAGCAGCAACGATAACAACAACAACAAGCCATTATCCCACCAAGTTGGGCCGGCTGCATGAATCCTTTTTCTCCATTGTGTCCTGATGAGTGTCATATTTTCATTTAATTTTAATAGATTAAGATCAATTTTTATACAATATGCCTAATTTTTTTTTATCTACCTCTGCCTTGCTTAGCATAAATTGAATCTAAAATATTTACCTTTTTAACCAGATTGTCAGATGGTCGACGTTTACTGTGAATTATCTGAGTTAACTCTCTATAATCTTGTCTGTAACTAGAGTTGCACCAACCCTTTCACGGATAGATTAAACTAAAAGATCGAGCGAGTTTTGTTTATTTATTGCATAGGAAGCATTTATAAAAAAATAATTCTAAGAATTATTTACCAGATTTCAATATATCTCTCTCTATTACAAGACAACAACCAGGAGGGGTGCTATATGGAGTTACTTTTACAAGGCATAAATATTCTCTGAAAAGAGAGAAGATTGTCTTGCAAGCTTAGGGACCCATTTTGTCGTTTGTACATAGATTATTATTTTCTTAAAACTTAAGCTTTGATAGATTAAACTATTTGGTTGATTATAATTACAAATTTACATGAGATTTAAACTGTAAAATCTCCTTAGGCTCGTGTAGTTGCTTGAAGTTAGATAAAATGTTTTGAATTCAATGAGTTTAGCTAGCTCCATTATTCATCTGGTTGTAGTTCGAAATGTAAATTTAAATATTAAAAATGCTTCTAAACTTCTCAGAGAAGGCTTCAATTTCACACTCAAAATGATAGAAAATAAAATTATGATTTTCTAAAATATTTTTTCATTCCATAATGAACCAAATACGCCCCCTTCATGCAATGATATCGTTAAAAAAAGATCAAAACTTTCTAAAATACATATATTTTTATTTTGAAGCAACCAAAATTGATTCATAATATCACTACCCAAGATGTTTCACTTGCTTATAAGAACCATGAACTGTTATTAATCGCTATAAATATTCTTTGAAAAATAAATTAGGTGGTCTGTGATTGCTTCCAAGCTTCATGGAAGAACAGATAATGATGTGAAAAATCACTGGAATACTAAGTTAAAGAAAAGGTTGATGGAAGCTCAAGCAATAATGTCTGATGGTCATTATAGATCTTCTGCACCTCCATTGATGGATTCGCAACCGCTTGTTCCGAGAAATTTTTCATCGGTTTCTATCAACTGCGTGCCGGTTTTGTCGACCGATGAGATCAAGTCGGAGAGCTTCAATGGCAGCTTGGAACAGTCATTGGATCTCAGATTTCCAAGACAGAATCCTAACCATTTGGAATTAGATTTTGGATCCATTACTGATCTTCTTCTCTGTAGTTCCAGTTATGTGGAGACAGTTGATACCATTTGGGCTGATGCTTTTGAAGAATTCAAGCTAAGGGAGCTTTCTCAGAGTGTCACATATTTGTATTAGATCTGAATGTGATTTTTTGCTTTATAGATCATATTGATGTCCTATTGAATTAAACTTTAATATTCAAAAATAAAGAATGAAGTCACTTCTGACTTGTTTATTTATTGTTGTTGATCCTTTTTTTTAAATTTGTTGAGAGAAAATACGGTGGCTCTTGCATTTAATTTTTTATGATGATTGATGACAATGAAGGCCATTGCATTGCTTGCAAGCATAGTGATTTGTGTCACATCATCATTAATGATAGCTCAATTATTTGGGTATGATTTTATAAATTATTACTCTTTATTTATTCTTGTTCAACTTGCATGTAAAGTCTATCGTGCCATGCGGACAAGATAGGTGTGGATAGATGTAAATTTGGTGGAAATCACAATATGACCAATTTGGCATAATACAGCACCACATAATATTTACTCTTTATCATGCCCTCCCAAATTTCTTTCCGCACTACTCTCTTTATATTATCCTTTTTTTCCCAAGCATTAAGCATAATATTTCAGCACACACACACACACACACACACACACATATATATATGGTCATGTTAATATATAACTCATATGCCAATGTGATAATAGCTATATCTATTATTGTTTTTCTTATGAGCTTTTGAATATGATTGATGTGGAGGTTGATGAAGTTAGAATAGCTTCGGATGCTTTGCATGCTTAACTATTATTTATATTCGTTGAAATAGACTTTCAAGGATTACAAATAAAGACGTGTAAGAATATCCTCCTCTCTTCCCTTAGAATATAAGATGGACACAAAGGACAAATTTGGCAGGCTATGGTTTTAAATAAATTTAAAATAATATATCAAATGCAAATCTTCTTGTTTGTATCATTACAATATAAAGTTGGACGTTTGATGAAAAAATATATATAATACAGCAGAAGTGTGGATATGAGAAGAGCATGAGCTGTCTGGTACTCCTTGTCATTATTTCTATTGCATCCTTGAGAATTTTTAATGGAAGTATACTCACGTAAAATTAAAACTTATTCTGTCATGCTGTTTAAGCGAATTCTGAAAAAAAGTTTAAAATAAAATAAAACTAAATCCCAAACCAAGGAGCTCCAAAAAGAGAAAAAAAAAACTTGAAACAAGTTCATTAATTTTCTCCTTGCACTTTAGTTGAGTTTCATGTACTTGCCATCCTTCATCCTTCATGAAGAGAATATTACGCGCATTCCTGAAACATCGAGAATTAATGTATAATAATTGTGTGCACGTTGTACAACAATTTGTACAAGGTGTACAACATCGTTGCATATTTAGTTCAGATACATTAGGACAAAGCATGTAATATTTTTTTCTCATTTCATGAAGTTTAGACACATCAGGACTAAGCATGTAATATTTTTTCCCCTTCATGACATATTGCTCCCTCCCCCTTAAGGTGGAAAAAATATTATGTGTGGGGATCGGATGCAGAGTTACAGTAGGACGCCAATCCCAAACTGACATGTGTTTGATATTTTAAAAATATTTTTACACATAAATATTAGGGAAGCTCCACCCGACTCGTCTAGAAAATAGCATTAAAATTAAAATTGCAAAGTACGAGATATTGCAAACTACAAGATGTTTGACGTTTGAAATTCTACAGCGGTTCGTTATTTTCTCCCAAGATTAAGGTTCGTCTTTTTTTCCCTTCCCCTATCATTCACTTTGGTTTGTTTTTGTTTTTTTCTGCATGTCGACAATCATTTTAGGGCTCCATCTGTCTCCCAACATTCAGTTTACAAATCAATTTGCTCGCAATGAAGAAGTGGATAGCTTCAATATACAACATACAATAACTAATTGACTATATTTTTCTTTCTTCTCGAGTGAGTATATGCATAAATATGGTTGCAAACATCTCTTTGTTGTTTTATCAAAGAGGTTTTTTAGTTTTATTTTTTGGGTTCATTTTTCTAGTGTGCAATGATGGTTGTTATCTTAGCTAATGTATGTTACCCATCAAGGATCTTGTATCTAATGGGTAGGGAATCTTGTCGCTAGAGCTTGACACATTTTGAGGTATGAGACATGGGTTTTTATGATGCATAATCATTATGGGATGTAACTTATTTGATTACTAATTGGATGCTTATTCATCATTGTTTATTATTTTGGTGAGTTTTACCTATTAGAAATTATCCATCGCTATTGGTTTTTATAGGAGAGCCTTATTGATCAAATAATCTGTCACGATCCGTTTTGCTGCTTGGGTGGAACCACTGTCTGTGGGTTAGCCCGAGTTCCCTAAGTTTTGGTAAAGTCTACTGATTCCTTGCATAAACTTTATGAGTTTCTTGTGTGCCAATCTAACCCTTGGATTGTGTGCATAATGAGAAGAATGATATTTAGCAATTTTTAAGGAATTGATAAAAAAAAGAGATTGTACAAGTGATAACACATTTTCATTACTAAGATAAAATTTCTTCTTAAAGATCAAATACTTCAAATTGTCTTCACTTCATATTCAAGGCACCTCATTCCCTGTAGGACTTTAGCTTATACACTCTGAAGCTGACCCGTCTATTGATGAAAAATGGCTCGATTCACATATATTCAAGTTTTCTCATGTTTTTTCCTCACATGGCTGGGTTAGCATTTTCGATCGTTGTAGGTTTAACACATATTGGAAGGGTCCTTCCTTTTGCTCTTGAGCTATAGCAGAATGAGCAACAATACGCTTCTGGTCATGCACTTACAATATTTCTTTATAGAAATTAATAATAAATGAGGATAACCCCTTGCTCGTTCCTTGTTAAATCTATAAACGTGCATGTGAGTTCTTTTGTGACTCATGAACACTAACAAACTAGTTCACAAACATCAAATTAAAGTCAATGAATGACTTGATTACTCATGGAAGTAATCCATTAAATCATTTGGTGCTAACTCTCTCTGCGTCGAGAAGAAAAGATGACACTTCAGCTTGTCAGTGCCATTGAAGACACTCAATCATCTCAAACAAGCCTATGTGGTCAGTCAATTTATTCTACATTTTGTAGAGCATCAGTGTCAGAATATTTAATCATTATGGTTGCTCAGTCTTAAATATTTTTCAAGAGAATACATTCTTAGGTTATTGGGGCACCTCAATATTACTGATCTGATGCCAATAAATCAGTGCCGACCAAACACTATCAAAATACTGAGAGACTCCTTTTCCTACTAAGGTTGGTTGGCCTCTTCTAACGTTGGACGCTGTTCATTCATCTCAATGTTGATGCTCCCTTTCTTGGGTCATTGCGCCTTACATTGGGTCATTGCGCCTTACATGACTTCCAACATTTGGTCCAACTTTAGAATCTATTGGGTCACAAATTCTTCGGTGCACTCCATGTTATCAGTGTATTTATTATATGTGTCTTCACCTTGGACTACTTCTCTTCTTATTTATGGTATGATCTATTTCATTGCACCTTTAATGATGTTGAATATTGATGTCCATAAATTACATCTAAAGAATAGAGCATAACTAAGGAGACAAAGAGAGACAAAAAGAGAGAAAATGTAAAGTGATCCATTGTAATCAATTGTGTCTTATTCATAAGATAGTTCTACTATTTATAGAGGAGGAGGTACATAATGTTGATACTATATTTTTGCATCTGCTTTAAATGGGTCCATACTATGGTATTTTTGGTATTTTACATGTATAAGCTTATTGTCAGCTATGTTCTGGCTTGCTAGCTAATTTTAGTTGGCTTTGGGTTAGTAGGATCAGCTTGGTTGACTAAGCTTGGTCAGCATAGATCAGCCACCTGATCTGCCTTGTCTGTTAACCCTTCATCCCTGTGATGAACTTCAAAGGCATCTCACTGGATCTTCCCTTTGATTAGTTTTGTAGGAAGGTTGGCTATTACATCTAATGGTCAACATGGGTGTTCTTTTGCATCATCTCTACCCAAGTGATTTGTATATGTCATTTGATCTTCTTTTTGATAATGGGTCAGTCAACTTTGGCCTTACTGTGAAGGTTTAGACAGCTTCACTTGATTGAATAAGTAGGTTTCATTATATAGAGGTGGGTCCAACTTCACCGAACTCTTCACTTCTTGACCATTAGATTTTTTGAAGATCAACACTGACATAATTTTAATTTACACATTAGGACCAAATTAAAAAAAAAAACTTAAATATGACCAACATGCTCCAACTCAAAAGTGCAGCTCATGCTACCCGATGCATTTCAATCGATGATAGTAGCATGATCCTCCACCAAAGTTGAACCTGCAACAAGAGAAGGTGGTGGTGCTAGTACGGTGGGAGGAGAGGGGGTGTAAGATGGCGTGTGTGGTAAGAGTGATGGCATCAGGGTGAAGGCTTGCAGGGGGATTGAGATCAATGTTGTAAGAGTTAAAGAACAACACAAAAGTGTTCATCTGCACGTAATTGTTGCCTAGCCATCTAACGGGGGTCATCCCCCACCTGAAGGGAGATAATTACTTCCTTTAGAAGCCATCTGCAATAAGAAAGAAAAATTGATTAGTGCACATAACATTAGATAAAAGTATGATTAAAATATAAAGTGCAATATACCAATTCCTGAATTTGAAAATAGAAATATAAATAGTAAATAGAAGGCTAAATTATATTGTACAATCAACAAACTACTGCAACTGGTAATATAAAAAAATAACATAAAATGAAAGCATAGACAAAATGTAAATTACGAGAAGACAGAGAATGTGCATTGCTTTTGATATTCTTAGGATGATCTACAACCTTATTGGTGGGCTAGTCATAAGGGAATTATACATCTTAGGATGATCTACATAGTATTCTAGGATAATTTATCCCAACTCTTTTTAGGCCCAATTGACATTGCATGCGACATGGATCACCCACCAAGATCCTCATTTAAATGCTATTATGGTTTATCCTATTTGCATCATTTGCATGCATTTCAAAATTTGATTGATATCTTAAATTACCTTACCTAACACTCAAATCATTCCCTTTGCTTGGGCTTTTTCTTTTGATTTGGTTATTCCTCTATAGCTAAGTTTATTCTCAATAAACCATGCCCTTTATGAATGTATTATCTATTCACTTAATCATATTTTTTAAGCTAAGAGTCTTTTTAGATTGATTAAAATTGTTTTGACTTGGTCTATTTATAATATAGTCATACCCCTTTAACTATATTTTTTGCCCTCCTTGATATAATCTTTTTTTTTTAAAAAAAAACTAGGTTGAAATAATCATGCTTACCTACCAAGTTCATCCATAATATGACCATCCTCTTAAGGCTAACTATCCATTCCTTCTTCCAAATGTTAATCTCTCGCTCACAGAGCAACTTTTCATAAATTCTTATAACATTTAGTTGTACCATTTCTAGCTCTAGAATACAAAGAATGTGCATTTCTTCTGATAATCCATATGAATCATCAATGTTTGGGCAATCATGTAGTTAGTTCATTTAAATCGATCTTATCATGTTTGATTGTCTATATGAACATGAACGGTATCATTAGTGGTTGACATTTAAAGATATTGTATTACAACATGATATATATAGGAATGATGATGATAATAATAATAATAATTTTACCATTGTTTTAATAAACCTTCAAAATTAGAATGTGATATACTCTTTATCGTGCCTTATATGTTAATTTAATGTTTTTTTCTTAATTTTTTTTTCAATGGGAAAAAAGTTACTAGTTACAATCATTGTAAAAAAAACACAACATATGAAAATAAAAAAGAGAAAATATCTACTTTCAGTAAATACAATAATCATTTTAATGCTAATTTTTCAGTGGGCACAAAAGTAATCACCTTAATGCTTGTTTGTAATCAAATCATCATTATATACTCTATATAAAACTTTGATTTCTTAATTTATTTTCTACTTTCAACAACTTCTCTATTTAAGAAAAAAAATTTGAAATTGTTTATTTTCTCTCTCATTTCTTGTCAACTTTCTTACCAACTCTTAAAAATAATATAGATAAAGTAAGTATTTAAGCCAGCAGATCAAGACCTTCTCTTTGTTCTATATTTATCAATTGTGAAAAATGTAAAAAGAATACATAAAAAAAGAATTAGCAAATATATCAGTCAAAATCTTCAAAATATAATTAAAAATATAGATGATTTTATAATTACTTGCATGATCAAAAGGTCATGAACCAAACTTCTCATCATCATTTGTAGATCTATTTTACAATTGTTAGAATTTAGTGATATTTAATCTTAAACTAGTAAAATTCAGAATTCATATTTAAAAGCTTTAGAAAGTCTAATGTTAGCATCAACTGAAATGGTTGTTTCAAAGAAGGTGCTATTAAGTTATATTATTTTTCTCTTTGGTAGTTGAGCTTATGCTAAAAATAACTATTTTCTCAACAAAAGAAAGTACTGATTCACATTACTTAATGCCAATTAACCTCTAATATAATCATATGCTAGCTCATTCTTAGCCGCATGGCGAAGCAATTCAAATTATTTAAGAGTTTTTCATGACCAAACAATTTAAAATTTAATATTGTTGTACACGAATAGCTCGAAATAAATTATTTTTTTCATGTGTCTGAGCTGTACCAAAAACAATGCTAATTTGAAATTGAATTAGAAATTGATATTTAATATAAATAAATGGCCTTAGGGTTGCATTTCATAGTTAATAAATGTATTAAAAATTAGAAAAATAAATATTTAGGTATGACATCAAATTTAGATCACATCTTTTAACATAAGAGGAGAGTGAGTTTATATATTCTTGGTCATGCAAAGAGTTGGTATGAACTCAACATTAAACTATAAAATGACTTATTATATATCAATATTTAAATATAGTGTTATACAAATTGTTATATTATGAAAATGTTTTTACAACATGTCCTTAACAGATACAAGGAATGTATAGTATTTATTGTATAATTCACAGCAGTTGCTATAGTTATCAGGACTAGATTGTATTAATATATAGTAATGGAATGGGTGTTTATCTCTAAAAAAAAGTCAAAATAATTTCAACTTAAATTGAGAGTGTGTCGATAGATAACAAATAGAATATTGATGATTTTTTAAATTTATACTCTTCAATAATTTTATAATGTAATATATAAATAAAATGGGGAGTGTCCAAATTTATATTTATATTTTCTAATATAAAGCTAAGTAATTTTTTTATGGTGTTGTAAGTTATGTTTCTATAATCAAATTTTAATTTTATTATGATTTATGACAATATTTTGGGAGTCCCCTGTTTAATCCTAAAGGAAATAGCTGTATTTTCTTATAACATAAGCTGAAATCATATTTTTATACTATTTTAGTTCATCTTGCATTAGAAAAATTTGTTTTTAGACAAATCTTGTTTGATAAAGTAGATGTCTATTATCTCACTTCTGAAGAGAAATCTATAACTAACCACCTTTGAAGCTAAAATTAGTGATTTAGGTTGTTCTAGGTTACCTTTCCATAGAAATATTTAGAACTTATTACATTTTTTTGCACTTAAGTAGATGTGTGCTACTTAAACTCCAAAGAAAATTTTATTATAGGTTAGCTTTCTTTTTTTATTTTAGGATATTCTTATTCAATAAAGTAGATGTGTATTGACTCACTTCTGAAGAAAAATATAAAGTTAACTACCTTTAAGAGCTAAAATTAATTTTTTATGTTGCATTAGATTACCTTTCTTTAAAATATTTTGATTTTATTATATTTTTTTGAACTTAAAAAAATGTTCATTACCCAAACTCTGAAAAAAAATCCTATTTACATGAACTAAAATTTCAAATCATTATTTTATTATGTTTTAGGTTATCTTTATTTAGAAAAAAAATTAAATTAAGATGATTCTTGTTCAATAAAGTAGACATGTAATGTCTCACTTCTTAAGATAAACTTATAATTAACTATCTTTAAAAGTTAAAATCAGTATACCCTTTCTTTAGAAATATTTTGACTTGATTATATTTTTTTCACCTAAGAAGATGTATAATTCATAAACGATGAAGAAAAAGACCAATTTGCTTAAACTGAAAGAAGAAATCGTTCTTTCATTATGCTTTAGGTAGATTTGTTTCGAGGATTTTTTTTAATCATATTTCTAGCATTGAATATCATATGTGCAAAGTGTGCAGATATGTCAGAATGATGCAATCCAAAAACACAATGAAAAAGTTATAGACAAATTGCTTGCTACTATTGAAAAATGAGGCTTATGATTCATACTATAGTTTTACACATTAGACTGAAATTAGTCTGAGAAAGTTTCATGTTAGTTATTAACCAAACTCAAAAATATATAAAATCAAAGGACTTTTTGTGCACTAGATCTGGTTTCATAAGAGGAAATAAACTTAATAGCAAAGGAAAATTTTAAAAATTAGACACAGGTGTGGTTGCTCAGCATTGATTATATATGAATTTGACCCTAATAGTTTCAGCATTGATTATATATGAATTTGACCCTAATAGTTATTAGAAGATTAAAAAAAATATTAAAATTGATAATCATTCTTTAGCAAAGCAAAGTGATCAACATGTTTTTGAGGTCCATTAGGGGGATCAATGAAGAGAAAGGAGATGTGTTGATGTCTATGACTAACTAGAAATTTAAGATGTCGACGTGTTCAAATATCTTCTACAAAAGTAGGCAGAGTAGAGAAAGTGGGATTTTCTAATAGACATGCATTCAACTTTACTCAAAAGAAAAAAAAAGACTGAAAATGTTGATAGTAATTCTTTAATGAAACTATTTACGGAGAGATAGCCTGAATATACTATATTTACGTGGGGTTTACAAATTGATGAGTTCATTATGTTAAAGAGTTTTTTTATGGATTGATAGCATGAAAAAGTTGATTATGATTGTTTTATGGATTTCATAATTTTTAACATAAGTTACCATCTTAATAAGTAAAATTTAGTGAGTGCACTTTTTGTTGGGGTTAACCATTACGAGCAAAGTATTCTATTCAGAGTATCTTTCTTATCAAATGAGATAATTGATTCATTCAAATGATTATTCATATTATTGCTTTATATAATGAATGACAAGCATCCTTAAACAAGATTCATTGATTAATGATACGAGACGTGCACTTGCATGAGCCTCCAGAGTGTGGTTGCAACTGGAAGCGGTATCGCATGCATGTATGTATACATGAAATAAAATATAATATTTGTATTTTAAGCATATGTATTTGTTTTTTACTTCCATTAGGTCTTGTTAGTATAAAGATTTTTAAGGTTGGAAAATAAAAAGAATAGTTTGTCATTATTGTGTAATGTGCTCTCTTTGTTGAGAATATAGCCTATACTAATTTGTTTCATTTCCATTATTTGCATTTATTTGCATGTAAACACCATTTCTATTAAGAAAATGACAAATAATTTTCTCTCAATAACCTCAACATGGTATCAGAGCTTGGTTAGGTAATAGTGTTCAATGCCTTTAATTTTGTCCCACTATATCTCATTTATCCTTGAAAATTAACATGCATTAGATGTCACTTCGCTTGAACGTGTTTGTTGCTTGCTTATTAACTATATTCATTTGTTATGCTACCACTTTTTGTCCACCACATTCATCATCTAAGAACATGCTACCCTATCTTGCCTTTGTCTCACCTCATCCTTTCCATCTATAGCCCTAATGCAACTCCCATTTTCTCTCTATTCAGCTTGCCATGTAATGAGCAACCTCCTAGTCACAGCCTACTCACATGATATGATCTTTGTTGATCACCTTATTATATCTCTCTCAAGCCACAACCTCTTCATTGCACCATCACTCATACCCACATCACAGTCATTCATGTGCTCTAGCATGTATGTTGCCACTCATTACCCTAGCTCATATTTGTGCTAATGAAGGATCTACTTCAATGATTACTCTTTTAAAACCTTATCTTAGAGTGACATTTCAATTTTTTATTGAATCACCTTTGTCTCCTTCTTATTTTTACATCATTCATTAATGGATTCCTTAACTCATCTCTTTAAAATATAGTCCTCAAATTTTATTAATCTTATTAAACTTAATTTTACTAATCATGTGGACGTTTTCTTTTTGTTCTCTCATTAGATCTTAGAAAAAACTTTATCAACTTGACACTTCAACTCTCTACCAACAGACTGTTAGAGACACCAAATAATAGGTTTCTGACTATGATGTTTTCCCATAAATGCTTAATAAACTTAAAGTTATTATTGCCTAAAAAATCATATTTCAAGAAAATTACAAAAAAATTGTAGGACTTTCTATGTGTTACATATTCGACCATTTTTTTTTTACAATAGACATTAAATTTGTTTTAGGTTACTATAGCAACTTGACATGCAAGTGCTACAAAACTTATTTCATTAAAATTGATCTCACCATTTCACAAACCACAAAAAAAAAAAAAAAACAATTTCTTATTGTTAAGCTTCTCTTTCATTTTAATTCATCTTGCTAGTCTATTCATGCCTAGTTGATAATTTACTGCATGGTTTATAATATCTCTTCAATTCTCTCTCACATCCTTAATCTTATTGAGCTTCCTCACTTCTTTTTCTTCTAATATTAACCATATGATTCTTATTATTAACACAAATTTTAGTTGTGGTGGTTATTGCCATTGGTGTTTGAGCTTGCAGAAGTTGTCATAATTTTAATCTATTTCCACTTTATCAATTATTTTAAAGCTAGTAACACATTTTATTTTTGTCAAAATAAGTTTTTATATCATCTTGTCACTCATCATGGTGCCATTACTATAAATATACATTCAAAAATATTAAAATACAATAAAAAATAATAAGCAGCTAAAATTTTAAAATACTAAGGAAATATGATGGTTTATATTTTTTTTTGGATTTTTCCTTTTAAAAATTAATTTTAGTTTTTTTTATACAACTTTGTTGTGTTCTAAATAATTTTCGATTGTAGAAAAATTTTAAGTCTTAGCACAGTAGAATTTATAGTACACACACAAAGATAAAAATGTGAGAGAACCATAATTTTAACTTGGAAAAATTCAAAAAAGGAAAAAATACATGAGACATGGCTAAATCAAAGTAATCCGTCATAAAATTTAAATTGCAAAGCTCTAAACTACTTGAATTAGGGAAGATGACTTCAAAATCATATTGAAATTATAAATGCCCTAAATAACACAACAAATACAACTTTATAAGGGTAGTTGGGACTTTAACAATTGTGGTTGGTGGCTACAACAATCATAGTTGGCTACAAAGGCCATATTTAGTGGTCAAAACAACAATAATTGGCTTTCATATATGTAGTTGGGCATTTATTCCAAAGAGTTGTGCTTTAGTTGTCAACTTACACTACCATTCTCTTTTCTCTACCATCAAGTAAAGAATAGAGGCCTATTTAAAACTTTGGAGGGTGTCTATTTGATAAATTTAATCAGAATTTCAAACACTCTGTCAGATGATGTACATTGGTTCTCTTGATTAAGGATTATTTATTTATTTATTTAAGTGCATTAGCAACAACAAAATTAAATAATATTAAACTCATTAGATTCCTATCAATGAATTATTGGGTTTGAATATAAATATATCAAATGTAGAGTTTATTTGGTCCTCCAATTAATATTCCAAAGTTTTCAATTGCACTTCAAATTTTTGATCCTGGCATGAATTAATTCATATTGAATCATTTTCACTGTGCTCATGTTATCGAAATACTTAGTTTAACTATAACATTGTTAAAACTATAACTTGGATGATCCTGAATTTAAATAAGAAAAGTTCTTACCAATAATGTATTGAGATTTGTATCTGATCATATAAATTTATTATTTAATGTATCAACTAAAAATTATTAAAACCTATTACTTTATTATACATTTTGGTATAATTTATTAAATTTCAAAATTTTTTTAAGGACACGTGTGCCATTTTTTAAATTAGAATTGTAATATACATGTTTGACATGAGTCAAATGTGTGTCATATGCTTGTTCATATTTTACACCCATTGGATGATGAAAGATTGTTTATGATAAAATGTGAATATATCATAAATAAAAATTCTATCTTAAATCTTTCAATAATATACAAAAATGGAAATGTCATATGTAGCATACATTTATTATGTATAAACATGTCTCACATCTAAAATTTCATGTTTACATATACAATATTTGATGCTTTAAACCTATACATGAAAGAAGTGTTTCACTTAAAAAATGATGATAATGTTATATTTGATCTGATAATAAATATTTGAGGCTTTTTCTATAAATATATAAATTTTTATGTGAGATATATAAATACACGAGAATTGACTCTTATACATGCAAATAACCTTAACAAAAAAATCCGAACATAAGCCAAAACGGCCTGAAGCGTATCGTTGCTCCCCAACTTATTGCATCACAGATCCTTTAGACTACGAAAAAAAATTACATACGTAAGACATATGCAGTGTTGCGTACGTCGGGGAGGTTATTCAGAAGGTATTGAGGGGTTATACCCGCGGTATAACCTACCTGTACCTTCTAGTAAGTTTCGTGCTTCTTTTTTCATATAGTTGTAGGTTATATGTAGATTATAGAGAAGTTATAGAGGTTATAATGCATATACAACCCAATACCCTTTCAATAATCTCACTGAGGGTATGTTTGACGCAGCTGTTGATTATTTATAATCTGCTGATAAGCAGATTGTTCTGATAATCTGATAATCTGCAGATTATCAGAATAATCTGATCTGCTGTTTGGGATAGCTTATTCATATTAGCTTATTGGTGGTTAAATGACATTCATGCCGCTGTCTGCTAAAACTGTTTGAGACAACTTATTCAGAATAGCTTATTGGTAGTGCAGAAACATATAGTGCAGAAGCATACAATCATCACAGATCAGTTCTAAAAGATAACATACAATTCTCACATTCTCGTAAGTACCAGAAGAAATAAAAAAGTACAAAAACAAGTACAACTACAATGAGAAATATTAAAATGTTTAATTTGAAACTCTGGCTACGTCTCTCCTCATATGCACTATCAACCTCGGAAAACATCGCATTCCCATGACTGCTGAAAGTGTAACATGTGGGACTGTCAGCCCACCAAAAGAAACCGCAACGAGCTGAAACACCCTTGGCACAACCGTAGAACTGCCTCCCAAAGCTACGAGACTGACGTGACGTGAGCAACGGAGACGGTAGTCCACAATAACACAAAATACCTCTGTCTGTAACTGATATCCTAGAAGTCATGTGTGTATGACTGTGAAAAAAACAAAAAAAACAAATTTCAGATCAAGATATTTTAGCAAAAACACCAAATTTTAGATCAAGATATTTTAACAAAAACCAAAATTATAAGCATATGAATATAAACCTATTATCTTATTAAAGAAAAACTTGGTAGATCATCAGCCACAGATAACATCTGTGATAGACTCCCTTAAAGCAATCATATCATTCAAACATTCACCATCATGATCTCCAAATTCATTAGAGTCTACATCATCCTCAGGTAATGAATTCCCACCCAAGTAATTTATACTTCTTCGTTACCGGTAGCGCCTGTAATATATCATTTAGAGGGGATAGTTAGAAATTATAATTAGAGAAAACAATTTGTGAAGCTAACAATTCATGGATTATATAGAAATTTACCTCTAATTTTTCAGCCCACCATTCAGCTGGAGCATCAATTGTCTTTTTAATTGGATCCCAACCCAGACCGATAAATCAACGTTTCAACTCCTTCCATATTTTCTATTCCTTCTTCAATTGGTCCCATTTGTTTTTAAATTTAAGTGGGTCATAATCTCTGTCAGTCCATTCTTTGAATATCTTAGCAATGTTTTGTCACTCTTCCTTATTAAAATACATTGTTGGTTTGTTCCCCAATTCTATTTCTTTAATACACAGATCGCAAAAATTATTTGTAACGTCTTTATCACACATTGCAAACGGGCCCCCTTCAACCGCTTTAAACATGATGTAACTATAGGCAACAAGTGAGAATAAAAAACTTTTTAAATTCAAAGTGCTCATAATTTTGAATCTCAAGCTAACAGCAACACAACCCAACAACAACAACAACAACAACAACAATCTTCAAATAATCACATTCACTCAGCTTTTGAAAGATTTGTCACCAACACAAACAAAAGTCTAGCTATTTGCTCAGAAATATATATATATATATATATATATATATATATATATATATATATATATATATATATATATATATATATATATATATATATATATAGATAAAGACAAATCAATTATGTGGTTCGGTTAATGACCTACATTCACAGTAAGACACTGAAAAACTTTATTATGTAATTGTACACTGTTACATAATTATAAAGGGAGAATAATACAACTTGCAATTCTCCCTTCTATTTCTCCCTTTGGTGAAAACAAAAATTTCTCAACTAACAAATAAAAATCGAACATGTTTCCATTCTTCCTCTCTTTTCATATTTGTTAAGAATTGAATGACAAATAAATCTCTTTTGATACCGCATTTGAACAATATACCCACAACAGGCATAAAAACTCATAAATTCATTCTCAATTCACATTTGATCAATGGTGAAAATCCCTACAGCATGCATAAGAACACATAAATCAGCCATTTGAACCCATATAGCAGGCCTCAGAACCCATAAAGCAGACATTTGAACAAAACAAAATTCACAACATTCCCTCAAATGCTACAAAAGGCCAACAATGATCCTTAACACAACTAATGTCATCGATCAAACCACACCATAGATTCACAACATTTCCTTGCTGTAGGGATTAACATCATTTCCACTGAGGCAAACCGCACCAAGACAACTAATGTCATAAATCAAACTGCACCAAGACAGCTAATGCCATAGGGATTAACAACATTTCCACTGAGGCAAATCACACCAAGACAACTAATGCCATAGATCAAACCGCACCAAGACAACTAATGTCATAGGAATTAACAACATTTCCACTGAGGAAAACCACTGTATAGCCAAATCAAGACTCTCTTATGTCAAATTACTCCATAACAGAAAGTCAGTGTATAATTTGCCACAACACAAGCAACAGCTAAACCAAATCCAGGATCGCTAAAACCACAAAACAGATGCCCAAAACCAAATCCAGGATCGCAGCTAACAACCCAAATCCAACAACCAGTTAAAATGCTAAAATATTGGGGCATAGAAAATGAAACATATCTCAACAGGCGTAAAACCGAAAATTAGAGAATATGCCAGAAGCCACATGATCTCCAAAACAACTCTCAAGAGGCGTAAAACCGAAAAATCAGAGAAAATTGCAGAAGCCACAGGATCCCCAAAACAACTCTCAACATGTGTAAAACTGAAAAACCAGAGAAAATGCCAGAAGTCACAGGATCCTCAAAACAACCAATATCATAGATCTAAATTGGGCAACACCTAAAAACCCTTAATCTCATCATATTTCCACTGAAAAAGATAAAATTTTCATTTCATGCATCAATACTGCTCAGAGAGAAGATCAGAGAAGAAAACATCCCACGGCTCACAGCTAGGGTAATCAAAAGGATACTTAATGATCATGAACGAAAATTTAGAAAGGAAAAAAGTTCGATCTTCTCTAGGGCGACGAACCAGAAAGGAAACCAGCGAAGGAGGAGGCAAGGGAGATCGAAGGCACATCCGAAATCCCTAAGGCAACGCGGGTGACTAATGCAGGACGCGGAGCTCAGACAACGTCGAAGAAGTAAAGGAATTTAACCAACGCGACGCAGTGCATAAGAGTAACACCAGTGCAAATGTGTTAAACAAACAACGAGACGGCGTTTTCAAAACCCGACCCCTCCGAATAAATTGCCACGGGGCCTAACTTTAAGTAACCAAATTTTTCTCCTGGGTGGCCGGCCAGGCAAGTGCCATTCAAGCCCGCCGGCTCGGATATCACCGCGTCATCGGAGGTAGAATCTCGCGTATTCTATCTCTCTTATTGCGCTTTCGGAGAACCCTAAATTTCGGCTCGAGGGGGCTATCTGCCTCCATTTTTTTAGGGCTTATGGGCTCTGTTTTCTCCTCGGGTTCCTCCAACGAGGAGAGCAGTTGTGGGACTCCGGTAATCCTTAATGTCTACGATCTCACGCCCTTAAACGATTACTTATATTGTTGCGGACTTGGCATTTTTCATTCGGGGATCGAAGGTGAGGGAGTGCTGACTTTGTTTGCTGAGTTTTTTTTTTTTTTTCACATTCTGGTATTCTCAATATATTCCGTTGGTTCTGTTAATTTTGTTTGTTTTTCACTGGTTGTGGCCATCCTTTCCCACGTAGAACACCAAGCTTTAGTGCCATGCAAGCTCTGTAGAACTTGGAATATGAAATTCTTAAAGAAAATTTCTTTTAAACTGCAAAACAAATGAGAACTGATATTTCTAAAAGGAAATATTATGGTATAGTCCAGTAAATTTATAAATTATAATTTTTTCGGTAATTTTAATTAGGGCTGGTGACAGATTGGTATGATAATTTCAAAACCCAAAGCAATGCTGAAGATAAAAGGTTACTTGGCACTAAAAATTGTATAAGCTGGAGGGTAAAGCAAGAAATAACTGACGATAATTGCTATATAAATCAAAGAACCGACTGGGAAACTTGATAGGAGAGAAGCTGTCTAGAAAGAAATGCTTTGTTTCCCCTGCTATAAAAAATAAGAAAAAAAGAATAGAATAAGATGAATTAATGCAAAATTTGCATCATGGACAGAAGAAGAAGTTTGAATTGAAGGGAATATTTTGTTTGCTTCGTGCATAAAGAGAAAAGGAGATGTATGAAGAAATAAATAAGATTAAAATTTTGTTAGCTTGAAGCGTGATGTTTGGTTCACAAC
>NEWO01000002.1:5175284-5193726 GCA_003013225.1 Phalaenopsis aphrodite | reverse complement strand
ATTGTTGAATTGGTGATCGTGGCAGAGTATTTCTCATTGATACAAAGAGGGGTATTTAAACCTAATTACAAGTAATTCAAACAAGGAAAGAAATAAAAACCCAATCAAAGAATTATAAATAGAATAAAGATAAAAAGAAAACTACATAATGCAGATTAAGGGGAATTAATAAATAATAATGGTTATGGAAAGTCAATAAACTTAATAAATATAATACTCTTCCTCAAGTTGAAGCATTGGTGTCAGTCATATTCAACTTGGCTTTGAAGTCATCAACAAAGGACAAGGAAGACTTTTGGTGAGGATATCTGCCAGTTGACAACTGGAGGGCACACAAAAGGAACACAAATTTCCTTAGACTCAATCTTTTCACTAATGAAGCTTCTGTCAATTTCCACATTTTTGGTACCATCATATTGGACTAGATTGTTAACATTGATGATAGCGGTTTTATTATCATAGAATAGCTGCAGCGGGATGGAGGATGGCTTACGAAGCTCACGGAATATGATGCGTAACCAGAGAGTTTCACAGATCCTAAGGACATGGACTAGAATTTAGCTTCATCACTGCTTTGGGCAACCACAGACAGTTTTTTATTTTTTCACGTGACAAGATTTCCTCATACAAATGAACAATAACCCGATATGGAATGTTGATCATGAACCGAACTGACCCAATTAACATTTGTGTAAACAACAATGAACCGAGAGGTGTGACGAGAGAAAAAGAAACCTGAGCCCAGTATACCTTTTAAATAGTTGAGAATTCAATGGACAGCTTGAAGATGATGGGTCATGCATTTGTTAGATTTATTAGGTTTATTGGCTTTTCATAGGGACAACCACGGGTTTACACAGAAGAATATTGCTCTTTGTTAAGAGATCAACCATATATTTGAGCTGAGATAGACCAATGTCTCGAGATGATCGACCCACTTCCATGCCTAAAAGTTCCGGAAAGATCCCAAGTCTTTCATTTCAGAAGACTTAGCAAGAATGTCTTTCAAAGACTCTAATGCTAGGAGATCGTTTCCTGTATGAACAATACAGTCAACAAAGACAACAAGAATAACTACTGACAATTGGAGGAATGCGAAAGAGAGTGTGTTCTGATTGAACCCGAGTAAAACCATGATCTACAATCACTTTTGTGAACTTGTCGTACTAGACTCTTGGGGACTGCTTTAGCCTATAGAGGGACTTTCGCAGCTTACACACTTGCCCTCTGAAGGCAGTAGGGTCAAAGCCAGGAGGGAGAGACATTATACCTCTTTTATAAGTTTTTGGTTCAAGAACACATTCTTGACATCTAACTAGAATAAAGGTTATTTCAGATTCACTGCAAGGGGCAACAAGACCCGAATAGTGTTTAACTTGGCCACTAGAACAAAAGTCTCTTCATATTCAAACTCCATAGGTCTGTGAGTATCTATTGACGACCAACTGTGTTTCGTTGCGTTCAAAAGATCCATCAGAGTTAAACTTGTTGCTGAAAATCTATCGACACTCCATAGCTTTCTTACCCTAAGGAAGATCAACGACGCCCCCACGTATGGTCCCGCCGAAGGGTATTCATCTCTTCCGTTATTGTTGTTTTCCAGACTGGATCAGTAAGAGCAACCTCAATGTTGATCTCTTGACAGTTTTTGGTTTTGCCACGTGACAAGATTTTCCCATACAAATGAACAATAACCTGATATGGAACGTCGATCATGAACCGACCTGACCCAATTAACATTTGTATAAACAACAATAAACCGAGATGTGTGATGAGAGAAAAACAAACTTGAGCCCGGTATACCTTTTAAATAGTGGAGAATTCGGTGGACAACTTGGAGATGGTACTCATATGGGTCATGTATTTGTTAGATTTATTAGGTTTATTAGCTTTCCATAGGGACAACCACGGGTTTACACAGAAGAATATTGCTCTTTTTCAAGAGATCAACCATATATTTGCACTGAGATAAACCAATGTCTCGAGATGATCGACCCACTTCTATGCCTAAGAAGTTCCGAAAAGATCCCAAGTCTTTCATTTCAGAGGACTTAGCAAGAATATCTTTCAAAGACTAATGCTAGGAGATCGTTTCCTGTAAGAACAATATAGTCAATATAGACAACAAGAATAACTACTGGCAATTGGAGGAATGCGAAAGAAGAGTGTGTTCTGATTGAACCTGAGTAAAACCATGATCTACAATCACTTTTGTGAACTTGTCGTACTAGACTCTTGGGGATTGCTTTAGCCCATAGAGGGACTTTCACAGCTTGCACACTTGCCCTCTGGAGGCAGTAGGGTCAAAGTCAGGAGGGAGAGACATTATATCTCTTTTATAAGTTTTCGGTTCAAGAACACATTCTTGACATCTCACTAGAATAAAGGTCAATCCAGATTCACCGCAAGGGGTAACAGGACCCGAATAATGTTTAACTTGGCCACTAGAGCAAATGTCTCATTATATTCAAACTTCATAGGTCTGTGAGTACCTATTGACAATCAACTGTGTTTCATTGTGTTCAAAAGATCCATCAGAGTTAAAATTGTTGCTGAAAGTCTATCGACACCCCATAGCTTTCTTACCCTAAGGAAGATCAACGACGCCCCCACGTATTGTCCCGCTGAAGGGTATTCATCTCTTCCATTATTGTCGTTTTCCAGACTGGATCAGCAAGAACAACCTCAATAGTTGCTTGGATCTGACTTTGACAGTAGCAAATATTCTGTAGGTCGGCGATAAACTGCGAAAAGAGACATACTTGGCCACTGAAGCAAATGTTTCATCATATTCAAACTCCATAGGTCTGTGAGTACCTATTGATGACCAACTATGCTTTGTTGCGTTCAAAAGATCTACCAAAGTTAAACTTGTTGCTGAAAATCTATCAGCACCCCATAGCTTTCTTACCCTAAGGAAGATCAACGATGCCCTCACGTATGGTCCCGCTGAAGTACATTCATCTCCTCCATTATTGTCGTTTTCCAGACTGGATCAGCAAGAGCAACCTCAATAGTTGCTTGCATCTGAATTTGGCAGTAGCAAATATTCTGTAGGTTGGCGATAAACTGCGGAAAGAGACATATTTTATCATAGAATAGAGGAGCATGTATGATTACATTTCTTATTCAGAGAACTTATCTCCTTAGCCTTTTCTCCAACTCATTTAGTTTCTTGAATACATAAGATATTCATTTTTCTATGAATCATAATATCAACTAGTTTCATTAATTTACCATTGAGAGTATCTATATTTCAAGATGCTATCATAATATTAATCTCATTAGTTTGAGTCAACAAATTGAAATCTTAAAGATCAGATGATTGGGTTCTATTTTCTTACTTATGATAGGAAAGGTTGATTTTGGATGCTCGAGGGAAGCCCTCTTTTAATTCAGTGCAGCTTCAACAATAAAAGTATAGACTTTCTCTTGGGTACTCTTTTTGTGGGAGCTTGGTGGATTCAAGAAGTTACTATAGAGGGCATGTAGATCAATGGATGATGAGGAAATCCTTAATGAACAAGCAACATCAGATACGTGCTTTGCCTAGTTTCTTCTTGAAGGTCAATATCGAGTTAGCACCGTTAATATATGATTAACTTATTTGGAAGGTTTTTTGGGGTTTCTACTTCGTAAGAGTTAGGTGTACTCCAGTTCTTGTTGCAAATATGGAAATCGATCTACTGTTCAAATTGACATTTTCTTATGTTTGACAACAACTTGGATTTGATACTTGAAATTAATTGCTCTTAATTCCTTCTATGATTTATTGCAGAAGAGAAAATTAAATAATTAATGAGCTTCATTAATTATTTGATTAATTCCTTAATGGATCTAATGCCATGATAAAATTAATAAATAGGCATGCTAGCTCTTCATGTAATCTCTCTTGGGATTAATTTTCCTCTGGCGTTTCTTCTTCTTGATTGTGGCTCTTGGGAGAGAGAGAGAAGGAGAGATTGTTCGTTCTTGTAATCGTCGAGGTGATCGATGAGTGTAATGCTCGAGTAATAAAATCCTCTGCAGTTCCGTGAACGTAGGCAATTTGCCAAATCATGTAAATCTGGGTTTCTTTGTTTTCTATTTTGCGATTTTTTTTTCTCGATCCGATTTTTCGCTTTATTGATGTCGTTTTTCACAAAAACAGGTATCAGAGACAGGTTCGAATCTGAGGGAAAGCTATGGTCGGAGATGATGTGATAACATCGGGATCGAGAAGTTTAATAACACAGATTTTGGTTACTGAAGGATGCAGATAGAGGAAGGCTACCTCTATGGGAAGAAACTTTATTTTCCATTATTGGGAAAGTAACCGGAAAAGATGGATTCCCTGCCATGGAATCAGACTTGGGAGCTGATAGAACTTCCACCAGGGAAGAAGACATTGCACAACAAATATGTGCACCGGGTGAGGATTGCACTTGATGACAGTAAGAAGTATAAGATTAGACTTGTTGAAAATGGCTTTCAACAGAGGCAGAATATTGTTCATGTAGTGGGAGTTGTAAGCAGAAATGTGAGTAACTCAGGAAAAAACTTGGAGGTACAAGACTATGTTGATGCTTATATGTCGATGCTTATACGTTGACTAAGGGTGTTACTCTTAAGAAGCTGAAGTTGTGCTCGACTTCAGTCGGTCTTTTGGCATGAAGACCGGGGCTTTGAGTTGCAGAGGTGGAGGATATCACGTTTGAAGAAAATGACGATACGACTAATGAATGATGCCGTGAGTGTACCAGTCTCAAAGTGGGAGATTTGTTTTGAATATGAAAACCGGTCTATTGTTCAAATTGACATTTTCTTATGTTTAACAACAAATTAGATTTGATACTCGAAATTAATTGCTTTTAATTTCTTCTATGATTTGCTGCAGAAGAGAAAAAGAAATAATTAATAGACTTCTTTAATTATTTAATTAATTCTTTAATGAGTTTAATGTCATGATGAAATTAATAAATAGGCATGCCAGCTCCCCATGTAATCTATCTCGGGATTTGATTTCCATGTGGCGTTTCTTCTTCTTAATTGTGGCTCTTGGGTAGAGAGAGAGAGAAGGAGATGAGAGAGAAGAGAGAGAGATAGTTTCTTTCTTGTAATCTTCGAGGCGATCGATGAGTGTAATCCTCGAGTAATAAAATCTTCTGCAGCTCCATGAACGCAGGTAATTTGCCGAACCACGTAAATCTATATATTTTGCTGTTTTCTGTCTTGCGATTTTTATTTTCCCGATCCGTTTTTTCGCTTTATTGTCGTCGTTTTTCACAACAGTGTAAGGCAGGTTGTTCGGTTTCATTTATTCCCATACCATTTTTTGGCTTATAATTAGTGGATCAGATCTTTTTTGTCTTTCATCTACCAAGCTTTCATCAAGATGAGACCTAAGATAGATCCTTTATTCTTGTTATCAAATTTGCCCCATGCCAAGAGAGTTTCTTGCATGCTTCCAATCACTTTTAACAATCTAGAGATATATTGATCTATATGATCCTATGCAAAAATACTAAAGACATTTGTCCAATTATAAAGTTGTCCCGACATAACGTCACATGAAGAACATCTGCAATCTATATCTCCCAAGAAAATTTGAGAAGAGTTTGAATTTGTTAGCACTGACAAATAATGGTTTGCATTCCCGTGTGTCGCGTGAACAAATAATCTATATTTTTTCATATCCTTTTTTAATTTCATTCACAAGTCAAATTGTGAAATATCCTTATCAGTACATTTAGGCTTTAATTAAACCAAATCAAACTTAACTACCTTATCAAAATTTGTGAATCTATGCAATGCAACAACAAAAATAAATATATAAAAAAAAAAGAAAATTTTGAAGCGTCAAGTAATAACTGCTTCCCGAAAACTATGCAATAATGTTAGAGAATATTATTTGACACATCAAGTCATTTCATGTGTGGAAATATCAAGGATCATATGCAATGCTAATTAGTTCCTATGCAACACATGTTGCACCAAGAATAAAACCATGATGAATAAAAAAGTCGCAATAGGCAGCATATTTAAGTTGACCATCTTTACTACACTAAAGAAAAATCAGGCTGATTAAGTTTCAATTTGGTTAATTTTCCTTGATTTTCAATGTTAATATATTGCAATAGCCTGTTCAAGTTAGTAGGCTAGCTATGTTTAGAGCCAAAATAATGGATTAATCAGGTTAACTTCAGCTTCTTCTCTCTGAACGACAATCAGAAATGAGCTTTTTCTATGCCTTTTCATTAAAATATAGTAGGATAAGTTTTCAGAAACATTTTGCTGAGATTCCATGCATCATTTAAGCTATCACCTATTCTAATTTCTGACAACTATTTATAATATATGTTTTATATCTTATGTATGATTTATGAATGCCTTTTTCTTTCTCAATTTTAATCAAAATAATTATTTACATGCACCAAGGATTGCCGATAAGGCCATTAGGACTAGCCATGAGTTTTGGAATGTGATTTAATGTGATCTTCACATTTGATTGTTTATAAACCTAAAGGATCTTAGCGATGTCATAAGTGTTTGCTTGATTTATACTTTGAGTCACTGATCAGGTCCTCAATACTGGTGGTGCATTTGTGAGGCAAAGGTTTTTTTTTTTCATCAAGAATGACTGTTTAAGTAGAGCATTTGAGCAACTCCTTCACCCAAGAGCAAACCGCACAAGTCTAGTGGCTTGTAGCAAGCAATTGCTATGTATTTATTCTATTGATTTTTTGTAGATAACATATGTTGTGGTTATTATGCTGAAATAGTATGTATTAAATGTTGAAGCTATCAAGATTTTAAACTTATTGTTTCAACCTTATTTTTTATTTTTTCTTAAATGAACCAAAATATCAACTCTTTATTTTCATCATTTCAACCCCTTGTGATCAATTTCTTTCACTTGCTCTTATTATTTCTATATAGCAAGAATATTAAGTAATTCTTTTCGTAACCATTGCCTTTTATTTTCCTTTATGTAGTATGCCACTTTAGTTCTTTGTTTTATGTAATAATGCTTTTATTGTTAATTACTACATATTATATATTTTCTTTTTATTTTTGTAATAATTATCAATTTTTCATGAAAGGGTTGGTGTAGCTCTAGTGGCAGTCAAGACTAGAGAGAGTCGTCTTTAGATGGTTTAGATTCAACGTATGTTAAGAAAGGTAGAGGTAGACTTAAAATAACATGGGTGTGTTATTATAATTAAATTAAAATATCACACCCATTAGGACAAAATGGAGAAAAAGGATTCATATAGCCAACTCCACTTAGTGGGATAAAAGCTTGTTGTTGTTGTTGTGGTAATAATTGTGATTTTCTTACACTTTATTTAATAAGTATTTATTTTTTTTATTGGTGTCTGATTATGATACATGTGGATGCTATTTCTTATTCATTGTGCAATTTAGACGGAACTTCCTTTGAAGTATGATGATGTGGATCTTCATATCCTTATAAGTCGGTTATTTTATTCGTAAGAGGGTGCACCTTTTTTCTTGCATCTCGTCTAAGAAGCCTTTAGGCAGATGCGGGTCACCTTGTTAGAATGGCTTTATCATGTAAAAACTATGTTGGCCTCACAGTAATGTTGACTTTAAGAAGCTGTTTCTTTCTGATTCTCTAAGAGTACTTTTCATATCTTAATGTGAAAGTCATGGAAGCTTTGTTGATGCTGGTGCCAAATCATAATTGCAATTTAATTTGTTAACTATTAAACGGTTTGTTTGGTCTGCAGTATTCTTAGTGGATATTACATGTTCTAAGGTGAAATTTATGAATACTTTATTGATATGGCTGCCAAATCATAATTGCAATACAATCTGTGAAGTATTTTAGGAGTTTCTTGTCTGCAGCCTTCTTAGTTGATATTAGTGACTGTAACACCAATTGCCTCAATTTCACCATAGCTTTTACTGGGCTCTATGCACTTTGACTGTAGTAAAAGCTGCTTTGGAAGGTGGGCCTGCTTATATCAATCTCTTTTTAATGTTACATAGGGAGTGGACATATTTTTCATTGAATGATGAATTTCATCACCCAGAAGTGCTCATTTGATTGCTTTAGGTTAAAAACATGTTTTAAAATAGAGCATTTAGAAGCATTCCTTTTGTTGAATGTTTTTATAAATGAATTTTGTTTTTAAACTCGGAAGCCCCTTTTAAATACTTCAAAATGATGTTTTTCTTAAACAATGTGGTCTTTTCTAAGATATTCAGTCTGGTTCACTGCTCTAGGTATATTTGTTGAAATCAGCATTGCAGGCTTTTTCTTTTATTATTAATTTGCTATCGTTGCATTCTTTTTCTTATTTTATGGAGATCCATTTTGATGTATATTTTTTCTGCTATCGTTTCTCCGATTTTTAACTGTGCAGATTGCCGTAAAAGCACCTTACTGTTATTCATTAAAAACTAGTTATTGTTACTGGTATAGCCAGTTTTATTACTGAAAATTTGATATAGTGTTACGGAGATAAAATAATATGCTATCCCTTTTCATTTTCATAACAATTTTGACATAATAAAATGTTAATTTAGTGCTATATGGTTCATTCTGTATCAGTTCACGGCTCAGAGTATGGATTTGGGGCTCATGATTTTCCTACAAGTGGTGTATTTGAGGTTGAACCCCGCAGTTGCCCTGATTTTGTGTACAGATGCTCCATTATTTTAGGCTATATAAACATGCCTCCCTCTGCATTTCGGGCGTTCCTGGAATCCATGGTTTCAGAGTATTATGGAGATACTTATCACCTAATATCCAAAAACTGCAACCACTTTACGGAAGATATATGTTTCAGGTTGACAGGGAAGAAAATCCCAGGATGGATCAACCGGCTTGCCCTATTAGGTGCCAGTATTTTCTTGCTATTATTTTGTCATTTCATAACTGCATTATCTTTTATATTCTGGAAACGAAAAAGTGTCAAACTAGTTCCTGATTTTTTGTAATGGTTCATTTTAGTCCCTGAGGCCCCACGTAGTAGTACTTCAACCCCTTTTAAAGAAATCGATCGAATAATTTGATATTTTTATAAAATCTCGGACTAAACTGATCCCATATAAATAGTTAGGGGACTATTTTGACACTTTAATTACCTGGGAACATTCACATAATGTGACGAATAAACGGCAGATGCCCGCCCTTAACTCTGTTTGAACCACTAAGCTTTATATTAAGTAAATGGCAACATGCCTGCCGAAATTTTGGATATTGATATCTCTTCTTAGCATTGATGTGGTCATATATCTAACGTGGCTAACATTTTTGTGCACTTAAGGGCTATTGGTAGAGGCTTTTAATAGAATTTATCGCTGGAGTTACTCAATCCAGCCAAATGGCAAATTATTGGAGTTCCATGGATTTACGAATTTTTGGATTTAGCAAGTCTAGTTTTTCCTTCAATTCAGAGTTCCGGATTTATTAAATCCAAGGGGTTGGTGGATTTATGGATTTAAGAAATCCTACTTGTGTCCAAACAACTCCTTAATAGGATCAAGTTTCAAAAGTAAACATTCGAAGGGTTTCAGGGATGGTACTGTTTCACTATTTATTTCTATTAGACTTCATGTGCATTTGAAATGAATTCAAGGTTTCTTATGAGTTGAAACATATATTCATGGATAGATTGGATTCTTTAAATATTCTTTAAATATTCTATTGGGTTTGTAAAAAATCTCTATCTGGTCAGGCATAAGTTTCGATACAAACTTGGGATCTCAAAGCATCTATAAAGATTGAATTGAATTCTAATTTAGTTTGCTTTGCAGATGGCTGAATTTGTTCGATCGGCCTCCAATCAAGATATAAATTTATCCATCCCGAAATGATTCCAAATTAACAGGCCAAATTGGCCCAACTAGCGCAGGCTTGGGCAACAAGGGAAGAGTGATTTTGGGTTGTTTTCATATTTTGTGGATTTAAATATTTTTTTAGGGGGCTTGCCTTATTTGCTCAAAACAATCATCAGCTTTATTTCTGATACTTTTAAATTGACCTGGACAAACTTTTAAGTAGGTCTAATCCATAAATTATGGAAATATGTTGGATATTTATAACTTTTAATGGATCAATTGGCTATCTTCTCTTTACATCTAATTTTTCCTGTCCTTTTAGGAATTGGCTTTTTCTCTTGCTAACCACCCCTCCTCTTCAAATTCTCTTCTAACAATTACCAAAACAACTTCTGTTAAAAAATTGTGCTTGAAAAGTTGAAGCTAAACAGAAACTGATGGGGGGTATTACCAAAACAATGTTCTTGGTGTTGATCAGTAGATTCATTCAACAAGGAAAGATTATTTTGTTGTTGTATGCTTGGCAATGGTTAGAGTGCGTTCATGTTGATACACAAATATACAGTTTATCATGATAGATTGTTAATTTAGTGGAAAGTCTACATACATACCACACAATCCTTATATATTTACGTATCTACCACCTAAGGTTTCATATTTACATTCATAATACTTTGGTGTCATAAACCTATGCATGAAAAGGTGTATTTCTCTGTTAAAAGTTTAATAACGGCAGTGTTTTTGATGTGATAATAAAGTTTTGAGTGTGATAAATGTAAATATAGAAGTTTAGGTTTTAGATATGTAAATCCATAACAATTCTGTGGCATATATGTAATCACCCTTTTTTAATTCTAGAAAAAGATGGTTATGGGAATGAATATGTATTCAAAACTCTGGCTAAAAAGTACAAACAAAATTTATGCTCCGTTTACCAAAATTGAGCTGTGATTGAACTTTCAATATAATTTATGTATTCATCCTAGGTGATAGGGTGTGGCACATGTTTTTACTGTGGAAAGTTTGATCTGGATACAGGTGCTATGTGTAGTTGTCTTCTACCTGAAAGTCTCCGTTTGTCAACAGCTAAACAGATACCCGAATGTCAAATTCTTTCAGGTGAGTTCAACATCCTCTTGAACTCCTGCTTTTCCCTTATTTTTATGGTACTAATTATATCAGTAGTTTTCTTTCATCTCTTTGTAATGGTCGACACAAGGGAACATCCTCTTGAACTCCTGCTTTTCCCTTATTTTTATGGTACTAATTATATCGGTAGTTTTTTTTCATCTCTTTGTAATGGTCGACACAAGGGACTCAGGTTCTATTTATTTTCTGGGAAATTTACATACATATCATACAATTCTCATATATTTACATTTCTAATACATGAAGTGATTTTTTATTTATAGCACTATGGTGTGATAAACCTATGCATGAAAGGTATATTTCACTGTAAAAATGTTAATAATAGTGGTATTTTTTGTGATGTTAAAAATTTGTGTGCATGCATATAAATATGAAAGTTTAGGTGTTGGATATCTAAATATATAAGAATTGTATGGTTTGTATGTAAATGTGATCTTTATATGAAAATGTGGTACCCCGGATCCTCTTCAAGTGTTCTCTTAAACTCCCATAAAAATTCATAAATGTTTAATATTATTTTTTTTAATTTTCTTTTTTATTTAGAAGACAGCTCAGGGTCTGTTGCATTCAATAGCTCATACGAGCTACCGAATAGTGATGATGCTGATGAAGATGAACATCTTCTTTCAAAATCACAAAGAGGGGAAGTTGCAGTTGTAAGCGAAGCTCATAGGTGAAGAGTTAATTTTGCATGGTACGCTGCAGACTAGCTCATTTTTTTCTCAAGTTGCGCCTCTTAAAAGAGAATTCAATTTTTAAAATCTACCCTTTTTTCTTAAAAATCAGTATATATAAATCTTTAGGAGTTGCAACAGTTTATTTTATGGCCAATCTGAGTGGTGACAATGTCGATTTCACAAATTTATTTTATAGAAATGCTGTTTTTTAGGAAAATAATAATAAATATATCCAGATTTTAAAAGTTTCTACTCTTAAAAAGCTGCATGCATGATTTCACTGCAAATTTTCTTCTTTTTAGTATTTTCATGTGCTACGAGTGCTTGGTCGTGTATTCATTTATCAAGAACATTATACTTTTTGTTTATTCTTTGATTTTGAAAGCTACTCTTGTGGCGATATTTTTCTTTTTGGAAGGTTTCACTATTGAGTGTCCACTGTGCAGATATGTTTAGGAATTGATAGAATAGATTTATTATAAATATTAGAAGTGACTTATGATAAATGTTAATGTTGAGAATTATGTAATATGACGGATATATTTTGAATTTAACATGACTAAAAGACTTAATTATGGTCGGCTACTTCTAGGAGCCTAGGAAATACATTATTAAGTTAATGACAAACTTGAATGACCATTTTTTTTAACCTTTTGTTACCACAGTTTATGCCGCCCAAACAAAAGAAATGTATTATTGAAGTTTAGTTTTAATATTTTATGCATTATTTGGCACTAGAATCTTGTAATATAAAGTCATTCAGGGTGTGAATCAACAACATTTATTCGATATAATTTGTGTGATTCAATGTTTTGTTCTAGTGCTTGGAAATAGATTTTATTTAGATGAAGCAATTTTCTTGCAAATGTTAATAGAGGAGGGGAGTGAGAAAATTTTGAAAGAGCAAGAGAGAGCCGCTAAATGGGATTTCTATTTATATTGAGGGGGTTCCTAAGGTTGCAAGCAAATAAAGCAATGATGCAATTGGAAGAAAGAAAATTCACTAGCTATAAAATAATCCAAGTAAAATAATTTCTTATATTCCTAAAATATAAATTCTAATTCAATAAATTAACTATTTAGTTACATGTGTAATTTCTATCAAACATAGATTCAGATTGGATGGTCATCAAAACTCATTTGTGGTTTATATAACCCTTCTGTGTAGAGTTAAGGCAAAGAAACTCATTCCGAAGGTTGGGGAGATGGATTGAAGCTTGACATGAATGAACCATGAGTGATGTAATGGTGGATGAAGATAACATGATGTTGTCTATGCTTAGGGGCCACTTAGGATCACTTTTTATTTTACCTTGTTTGTATTTTTAATTAAAATAAAACATATTTGGTATGCTATGACATGTTTACTTATTTTTAAGAATGCTAAAAATAATTTTTAAATGTTTTGAGTGTTTATAAAAATAACTCTTTTTTTAAATAAAAAATAAAAATATTAAAAAATGTATTAATAAATATATTTTTAAATAAAAAATAAAATATAAAAGTGATCCCAAACAAGCCCTAAACTAATTGGTCAGACATTGGACACGAGGCAAAATTTGAATAGATAGTTACCATAAGTAGGAGATGCGAAAACTCTCTTCATAGAGATTCCTACTGAAAATGTTGGAGGCTCAAAAGTAATTATATATAGATATCTTTAGAACTAATATTTATGTAGGTATTCAAATCGATAATATATGCAGTTTATATGAGTTTCTAAAGCAGTTCATAGAGATTCCTATTGAAAATGTTGGAGGCCCTAAAGTAATTATATATAAATGTTTTAGAACTAATATTTATGTAGGTATTCAAATCGATAATATATGCAGTTTATATGAGTTTCTAAAGCAGTTCATAGAGATTCCTATTGAAAATGTTGGAGGCTCTAAAGTAATTATATATAAATGTTTTAGAACTAATATTTATGTAGGTATTCAAATCGATAATATATGCAGTTTATATGAGTTTCTAAAGCATTTTATAGAGCCCCACGCTCAAGCTTGGCATTTTATGTTGAAGTGTTCATGGAGAATACGAACTAGCATATAATCATTTTTATTATGGGGCATTTAAATGCATACCACCCAATTATTATGTATTTATATATCTAACACTAAAGTTTACTTTTTATATTTATACCACGCACATCATTCATATCACATAAACAATATCTCTATTTTAACTTTTAAAAGTGAAATACATTTTTTCCTTCATTACTTAACGTGGCAAATATGTAAAAATTGAAGTTAGGAATTCGATATGTAAATACATGAGAATTAAGTGGTATGTATGTAAATCTTCCTTTTATTAGATTTTGTGGTTCTTCATGAGTATCTATTATAGTTTTCTTTTTTTCTTTAAATTTTGCAAATCAGTGTGTGTTTTAATATTAAAATATTGCTTATGCATATGCTTAACAAATGATGTATTAGAATCATAATATGCATGCATGAATATGGGCATGAGATGTATGTGTTTTCTAGGTTGTATCCTATGCATCACTGTAAAGGTTGCATTTTAATTATAGTACTAACAGAATTCTTGTTAGCAAATTCAGGTATATATTTAATAATAAATCTTAATTTTTTGAACTGTTACCAATAAGAGAACATAATACTTGTTTTGGAATTTTTTCCTCAATACTATCCATTTATTTAGAGGTGAAAGATGGAAACATTAGTGTACCGCCTAAAATATAATACCACATAATTCTTTAGTATTCATCTCAGATATAATGGAAGTAGAGAGATTATATAATATAATTGACAAACCTATGTTCCATCTCAGATATAATGGAAGTAGAGAGATTATGTAGCCAAATGATTTTCTTTGGGGCATTTACATACATACCACATAATTCTTTAGTATTCACATATCTGATAGCTAAATTCCTATTTATATGTGTACCGCCTAAAATCTTAAACAATACATAAAAAATTCCACCACGCCTTCACATGCATAGAATTATGACTTCATGTGTTATAAATGTAAATATCAAACTTTGGGTGTTAGATATATAAATACATAAAAATTGTGTGGTATGTATCTAAATTTCCCTTTTTTTTTACTTTTCAGCCACATGATAAATTGTAGTTTTAGTGATTGGAATAAAATGTCATTTTTAGAAAATCTATTTACCATCACTAATATAGAGTCATGACCATTGGCAGTTCTAAATGATCATAATATGAAATAATGCCAATATCTTTCCATTTCGTATTAGGCACATATTAAGATGGGGGTTCCATTCCATTCGGATGAACACTTTCAACTGTTTGCTGCCCCCAGGCAGAGACAGGCCGTGCAAGCGGAAGAAAAGCAAGAAAAATGAATAAAGGAACATGGAAATTTCTCTCAACGGCCCTGTCAACTAAAACCTTTTATTTATATGATAGAAAGATATAACTACAGTTCATGCAAAGCCTAACAAAATTTTATTTTGGCAGCAAAACTTGCAACTCTTAATTAGGCTTTAACTAATTATAGTCAAGCCACACAAACAAAACAAAATACCCTAAACTAAAGAAATTATAAACAAAACTATCCTTCAACTAAATCTTTCAGCCACGATAGGTTAATTCTTTTCCTGGTTGACATATGTTTGTTCACATCATTACTAACCTCCCTAAGATTATTCTTGTTCGTAAGATCAAATGCTCGTTAAGCCTGACGGAAGTCATCCAAATATATCCATGAGTATTTTCGGGTTGGAGCCTCTCTCATTCTACTATAACTTGTTTGATTGGTCGGCCATCTCTTAAAATAATCTGTTGATTTACATTTTGTGAAGGAATGATTAATGGTGGGTCTTCGTGAAACTGTTACGCCCCACACAAGTTACTCCAGTCCAAGAAAGATTGGTCTGGACTGGCCCTTCCCAGCCAGGGGCAATTTGGCCGAACGAGCAGGAAGCGGCAAACGACCCCTATTCTACCTTGGTGGGTTCCGCCCCTCAAGTGTAGCCCATGAAACCTTTAATCACATATATGAGAAGAAGGAATTAAGGGGGAGTTTTGGGGTGGAAGTTTGAATGTTGTTTGGGGGTTATATTAGGGCTAATAATCTAGGGTTTGGTTTTTATATTTTGATTAACTGTGGTTTTCTTTTATTATTCGTCCCTGGCAGCGTCTAGGGTTTGTGGAAAGACAATCTACCTCTCAAACTAGGGTTTTCTTTTATCATTCATCATTGGCGGCGTCTAGGGTTAGTAATCAACCATAATTTGGGTTTTTCAATGTATTTATTACAATTTGTTCATTGTTTTTTGCTTCAGTTCAAATACGATTGTAACTATTTATTAGTAATCAACCATACGGTTTTTCAATGTATTTATTACAACCATGACTTCGTTTGTAAGATTGTTGGATACAATGTTGTATCTTCGTCGAAACTTTTGAGGTAAGAAACATGAAACATTGGGTGAATTTGGGCTTGCTTTTGTAGCTGAATTTTATAAGCTAGGAATCTGATTTTGGTTATGACATTGCAGGGACCATTATAATGACAATTAAGTTTACTATATCATGAGGTTTTCACAGATACTTGATAGTAATAGGGTTGTCAAAAAAGTTTGTTTTTCGCTAAAAGTTCTTGTTCGAATTGTTCGTTAAGTAAATGTGTCGAACTTGGACAAATTTTTAAGCTCGAATTATAAATGAACCGAACACAACAACTTTTTTTTCAATCGTGCTCGACTCGTTTTAGTTCAAAATAAATAAATTATATACATATTATTTATTTAATAATATATTATACATATTTATATCTTAAATTAAATCATAATATTTTGTGTGGTCATGTGATTTTGCATCTTCTATTGCATATAATTGATGCGGGTTTTGATCTAACATCCTACATTTATTTTTTCTGATTAATTTAAATGAGTTAATTTTAAGTCAAACACGAACACACTGTTCACGAGCAATTTCAAACATGGGTCAATTTCAAATACGAGTTAATTTTGAACGAAACGAACGCGCGCCGAGTCTGAACTCGCACATGCTCAACTTATTTACAACCCTAGGTTATATGGTTGGAGTTTGACATGAACTAAATAGTTTAGATCAAAGATAACTTCCCTTCGTATTTTCTTGGCTAATTTCTTCATCCGATTTTAAGTGTGATGAAGATTTATATTTAATTAATTCAATATGTTATCCCGCTCTTGCGATGCCTTGTCAACTGCATCAATGTTAGATGAATTTAGATCATATGGAATCACTAGTGGAGGTATGTATTGCAATGAGATGTCTAAAGAGGTATGAATTGTTGTGTTATATGAATACTCGGCTCACAGTAAAAATTTCGAACATTTGGATAGTGAATTCATAACAAAACTGCGTAAGTATTGGTCTAAATTGTAATATGTTACCTCCGTTTGACCATTTATTTTCGGGTGGTATGAGCTACAGTGGCTTAGTGTTGTTCCGCTTTGGAAAAATAATTGAGTCCAAAAATTAAACAAAAAATAGGGTCTCAATTGGAGATTATAACCCTTGGAGTCTAAAATATTTGAGACGAAAAGAGCGGCAATAGTAATTGCTGAGAATTTATTTGGGAATTACATCCAAAATGGCATATTTGTCATTATATTTTGGACGGATGATGATGAAATCCGTAGTGATTTCTTCCCAGATAGCTTGTGGCATATGTAGTGGTTGCATCATACTTACAGATTTCTGATTATCATAGTTTGCTTGTTGATGGGGCATGTATGAAAAAAATGTTGGATATCTTTTTTCATTTAACAACAACAACAGCAGCAAAGGCTTAATCTCACTACGTGGGGTCGGCTACATGGATATTTTCATATATCTTTTTTCATATGTGGCCAAAAAAAAATTTCATTACACAATCAAGGTTCTATGAGAACTACCATGTCCCCCAATTGGCGTTGAAATGAAATTATATAATTTTTTTTAGTTTCGATAGTGATTGTTTCCAAATGTATCACGTCGATTAGTTTGCTTTTTGGGTTCAAATAAAAGACTGTTGGGCTGTAGGAATGCTCGATGGTGATGAAGAATTATAATGGTCAATGGTAGTTTATCAGCAAAATTATTCAATGCACCTGATTTGTATTCAATAAAATTGATGCGAGCTAGAATATTTGTGGTGGTAGAGTAATAGATTATCGTCTTAGTGCTGCACGAGAATTCAACACACTCAGATGAAGGAAAACAACCCCCAGAAATACCATAATTTTTTATGTGGAAACCCGTAAAGGAAAAAATCATGGGGTCTGACCCAGTTGTAAAAATCTACTGTAAGTTGATGATTACAAAGAACATTTGTCCTGCAGGAAGGAAAAGGGTTATAAAGTCTCCCGAGTTACAACGTTAAAGTATGGATGAACTTGTTCTAAGGAACTGACGACGACAGATAGCGATTGGTGGTGGTCGGCGGTGGTCGGTGGCGACGGGAATGATACAGGACTTTAGCTCATTCTCAAAGCTTTAAGCTCTTCTTTAAGCTTCAAGTTTTTTTCCCCTTTCAAGTTAGGTTAAGGCTCTAATTATAGTCTCAGGTGCAATTAATACATAAATATGAACTACTTTGATCAAATTGTCTGGAGAGCGTCCTTTAATCAGACGATGCTTGATGAACATTTGAGTGTCTTAACGATGTTAGTGTTTAGCGATCTTGGGCTCGTTGGATTTGTCTCGTAGAGACACTTAATTCAACTATGAACTTGCCGGATTCAATATTTCCAAACATATGGTTTAGCGTCTTGATCGGGGCTAGATTTGGTTCGTAATAGACCAATTTTGGTATCATTAAGTCTCTCTCATTGAGTCAATCAGTTTGTGTATAAGTTTGCT
>NEWO01000002.1:5147589-5174036 GCA_003013225.1 Phalaenopsis aphrodite | reverse complement strand
CAAACACAAATCGGAGAAAATTAAATGTGATGATACTACAGTTATAACTATCAGCAAGTTCAGCATATCCAACTCTCCCTACAATCATCAAACTGCCCCATTGATGTCTGACACGTGTCTTGCACAAGTTCAGCATTCTACACCACCAAACAGAAAACCGCAGATAATGACAGAACAACATGAACAATACAATATAGAAACCCCATTCCAATATATAGCAAATAAAATAGAATATGCAGTGAACTATTCGAAATAAAATCTCATCCCGGTGAGGAGCAATAACTAATAACACCAAACTCCCAAAAATGAAATCATAAAACAATGAGCAGTGTCAGCATTCCTTAAGAAAATCACATTAAGGTCTAATATAAGGGGTATCCAACAGATCCCCAACAACCAATGTGAGCAAGGTCCCAAAAGATTTCCTTCCCACAAAAATTATCATATTTAGCACCAAATATGGCCAGCCAATTGGTTGGTCTATCTCCCTCACTGTGAATAAATTTCCAAAAAAGGTTACTGTGGAAAGTAAGAGAATGATTTTTTTGAAATAATATATTGTGTTTCAAGGTGCCTCCCTTATGCCTTGTAATATTTTAACCAAAACACTAGATTCCATCTCAACCTGCACAAAGGACCAGTTGGCACGACTAGCAAGTAAAATAGCCATATACACAGCCCTAACTTCAGTTTCCAGAGTATTAGTAGTAATCCAGGGAGAAGAGAAGTACAATGACAACTACCCTGCTCATCCCTAACAATGCAAGCATCATCATTATTTTAGTTGCCATCAGTATTGAATTTAATCTAGTTAGTCAGTGGAGCCAACCATCTCACTAAAGTAGGGAGTTGTTGACCCCTCCTACCAACCCATTAAAATGTTGAAAATAAGATAAGCCAGAAAGAAAAAATCAGGCTTATTAATATCCAAACCAACTAGCCTATTGATATAAGTCAAAGCATTAGCATATATAAAAACACTAGTAACACACTTCTATACATGTTTAGTATCAATTTTGAGCCATCCATATAAAACAAGAAATAATAAAAGGATAGATTTGTGAAAAAATTATTCTTTCTCCCTCAGGATTGCAAAAATTACAAACTTCATATATGTCCCTCCAAGGAAATGTAGTATTAAGGCATAGAAGTTGCCCCCCTCATTTTAGACATCTAAAGAGATAGGGCAAGAGAAAAAAAAGATGACCCACCGATTCTTCCTCATTTTTGCATAAAGGGCACTGAGATACGAGCTTCAAACCTTTGAGTTTAAGAATATCATCACAATGGATTACATGATGAGAGTTTCCAAGCAAAGAAATATATAGATGTAGATGATGCCCTGCTCCGTATATTCTCACCCCAATCATTTTTTTTTGAAAATGGTGTAATGTGAAATAAAGAGTTTTGGTTATGGAATCTTTAGGATCCATTTTGAGCATATAAGTGTCTTTTTTAGTGGGATGAAAGGGGATAGTAGAGATATAATGAGCATTTTCAGCCCCAACAAGATCAATCAAAAAGTTTAAGTTCCAAGCACCATTAGTCCAAACATCTGAGACAAGAAGATTTTTATGATGCACATCCTTCAGAAGGTCAAGGTTCTCCTGAGATCAACAGTCATACTAGAAGGAAACATGACCATCACCCAAATCCTAAAAGATGTGATTTTTGGCCCAACGTCTCACCTGCAGTAGTAAATTTCCAACAATGGAATCACCAATCTTCCAACTAACTAGAGAGGGCTTGGTTTCATTACAGTATTTCCCATGCATAAATGCAGCCCGTAATGAATTACCCTTTCTAAAATTAAGCCAAAGCTTAAAATGATTAATGTCTGCAGTATGATGATGATGTTTAAACCCTAGACCCTCAGCTTTCAAAGTCTTACACGAAACCCATTTATTGTTGGAAAGACCACCAAACTCAAAAGGAACTTATTGAAACACCTCTCCAAATGACTTTGTGTTTTTTTTTAATTATTAAAACTTACAAAGCATATAAAGTAAGCTTTTAAGAGCACTTTTCAAAAGAGTAATTCTTCCCCCAAATGATAAAGAATGGTTTTTCCAGTCCTGTATCTTTTTATTAATTTTCTCGACCACCTCATCCATTTGTGACTGAGACCTCCTTTCTTTAAGTAAATTCACCCTAAGATATTTTAAAGGAAACTCAGAGATAGAAAAATCAGTGAAAGAGGCAACCCACTGTGCATTCTCCTTGCTCACCTTCTTCCCCATGTAAATATGACATTTCTATTTACTAAAACTGAGCCAAGCTACCATTTGGAAACTCTCCAGTTTTTTAACTGCTTATTTTCTTGCATTAGAAAATAGAACGACATCATCAGCATAAGTTAAATGGCTAACATACACTTTAGACCTATGGGAAAACTGCAAGTTAGGAGATCTCAAAATTAGGTCATTCAACATTCTGGAAAAATAATCAAATACTAATATAAAAATTGTTGGGGGTAAGGGGTCTCCTTACTTGATTCCTCCGCCCGCACTAAAGAAACCAAAGGAGCTTCTATTGAGGAGGATATTATACTTGTTACAAGCTAAGGGCTTCAAAGCTAAAAATCGTTAGACCGCAGTATTACAAAAATTAGTTGAATCCCCTAGCCTTCAAGATTTTAATTATGAAATCTTAATTAATAAAATCATGTCTTTCTGATATCCAATTTAATCATTAAATTTCCTCTTCTGCACTTTTTATCAATGTTATAAAGTATTTCTTGTACCAACATGATGTTGTCAGTGGTCCCTCTACCTTTATTGAAAGAAGATTGATTTTTTGATATTAAGGTATTCAAATGAGACTGTAATCTCCTCATATTAGTTTTGCTAATAACTTTGGATATTGCTGAGGTATGGGAGATGGATCTAAAATGCTCTGAAGATGTTTTCTGATTAATTTTGGGGATAAGCACAATAGCAACAGTAAAAATGTAATTCTCGGGATCTTCACCTCTAAAGAAACTTTGAATAGCATTCACAACTTTTTTTTAACTATGCTCCAACATTTATTGTAAAAATTTAAGGTGAAACCTTCAGGATCGAAGACCCAATTACAATTAATTTCAGATAACACATCAAAAATTTTCTCACCTGAATGGATATCACATAATTCCAACTCACTAGTATATTTCTTCTCTCCCAAAAAAGGCTCTCCTCAATACTACCAAATGTATCTTTGGCCTCAAATATATTTGAAAAATATTGAATAGCACTATCTCCTAGTTCTTGGTTACCTGTAATCTAATCTCCGAGCTCGTTTTATATTCTAACTATAGTGTTATTAGCTCTCCTTTGCTTGATGCGAGCATGAAAATATTTAGTGTTTTTATCTCATTCCTTAAATTTTAACTCCCCAACCTTTTGTTGTAAGAATTTCTCTTCCCAAACAAAAGCTTTTAAAAGCTCTCTACGTGCATCATTTAGTTGTGAAACAACCTCATCACTAGACTCATCAACATCCTGCTAAGCTCTAACATTTTGTTCAGCTTTTAGTACTCTATCATGAACATCATAAAAAATCTCTTAGTTTCAAGATCTCAACGCAGCAACAACTTTTTTGTGAAGTTTCCAAAGAGTATACCAAGCACTCCCAAATTCAATGCATTTCCAATTCTCAGCAACAACTCTTAGAAAATCGTTATCTTTGGACCACACATTCAAGTACTTGAAATTATATTTAGAAATTTTCTGAAAAAAGTCAAAAGATAAAAACAAAGTATTATGATCAAAATCATAACTGCATAAATGTTGCACTTTAGAGAAAACATAAGAGGATAACCAATCATGATTTGCCAACACCTATCCAAACTTTGAAAAATCTTTCCTCTCTTCCATGTATATTTGGAGCCATCAAAACCTAGATCACGCGAACCAACATCAATCATAGCCCCATAGAAATTATCCATCAAAGTTATGTCAAATCTTTTCACCTTCCTAATCCTTCCCTCCATTCTTGGACTGCATTTCAAATTCATGCCTTTCATGTCCACTCTTCTTTAATCCTTGCCTATTTTCTATACTTACCTAGTCTAACCTCTACTCCCATCTTATTTATATAATTGTTGTGTGCTAATTGGAAAAGGGGAGTTTTTATGAGTGTGGATTTCTTAGTGTTGCCTTTTGATGTGTTCTTCCCTTCTAGGGGTTGTACCCGACGACGAGAAGGTGTTCTGGCTGTAACTCGTCTGAGGTGTTGACCATCTCCAATGGTTCAACTGGTGCTCCGGTTGTAGCTTGACCCCGACGAGACATTTATCCTTTTGCAACCCCTTTAGCCCCATTTCTAGTAGCCACAAACCACCTTATGATTGTTGTCCAGACCACGTCGTCCCCCTTACGGCTGCTATCCAGCCCACGTCATCCCTCTTCCGGGTGCCCAACCTTCCAACTGTTGTCCAGACTACTTCTTGATGTTGCCCAGCCATTGAGACATGTTCCAATTGTTGTCCAACCCTTTAAAGACACTGATTCATACTTATCATCCAACCCACAAACCTCTTCGAGCAACTGGAAACCCTCTCATATAGCTGTCAGCCATCATCGAGGCCTCTTCCAGCAATTGCATCCCCTCTCCTACAGCTGCCAGCCACCATCCAAGCCTTTCCCACCAACCTTAGCCATCCCCCGGCGGCAACCCTTCCCTCCTGCCACCTCCCCTCAGTCAAACCCATCTTCCATCGGCCGCCAACCCAGCACCCAACAGCCTTTGTCCTCATTGTCACGCACGGTATCTTTTATTGTTGATGTTGTTCATGTTTGTTTGTCATTACTTCCCGGTTTTTAATTGTCATGTTTGTAATCTATTTGGAATTCAAAAATAATATTGTGTTTACAGTGTGGTTGGGTTACCTTCGGTATCAACAATACTTGTGCTTTTCATGCTTACATTGGGTGAGTGTAGAAATTATTATGTCACTTAAATCAGTCATAAGGAATTTGAAAATTGTTTATATCTATTTACCACTAGTACGTTTATCTTTCTAATAGCGCTATCGAAATTGAATACAAAAGGAAAGCTTGATCTATGTGAATCGTGCTACAAAAAAAAAAAAAAAACGTTCAAAATTTTAAAATTATTCTAATTACAGTAGCTGATAAAACAAGTTTGGACTCTATTAGTTAGAGATTTGAGAAAAAATAAATGGAATTTATATTATTCACTGCCTAATTCTGAACCTCGGAAGAATTGCTTTGATATTATATTGCCATAACTTTTAACCTGTAATAAGTAGTTTGATATTGTTCGATTACTTTAAGATGTATTTTAATTATCATATTTATTTCCTCTGTAGGTAAAATTACTATTCAAGGAAGTGTTTGGTGCTTTCAAATGAGACATTAGAAAATGAAAAATTTACGTTGTGAAAAAACTGGCCACACAACCAAATAGCTACGGCTGTGGAATGTATGCGTACAAATATATGGAAGCAGTCGTAGGCACAGAACCTGTTAATTGGGCATGCTACAAAACTTCACAGAATATAATGAATGTTTTAAGGGCCGAGTTTGTGTGCACTTTATATTATCTTACCATGAAATGATCATTCTTGAACTTTTTAATAGCTAAACGTTTGTGAGTGTTGAATTTGTTTTGTAGAAGTCAGAATTATGTGTTTTAATATGATATCAAAAGATGTTGATAATTCAATTCCATTTTTTTGTTATAAATGTCTGTTTTACATAATGTTGAAGTGAAAGCTTTAATTAAGAATCAAACTGCCCCCAGATATATGATGGTTATAAAGTTTTATGTCACGAGTTCTATAGAATAATGTTGAAATATTATAAGAGAAAGGTTGAAAGAGAATAAGAGAAATTTAAAAAACAATAATAAAAAAAGGGAGATTTTGGAGATTTTTGAAAAAAAATTTCATTTTCGGGAATTTTATAAATTGAGTTCACAACGTTGATGATCATTGCAGGCAAGAGAAAAGAGTGAATGTACAGTTATGTAAATTAAAGACTAAGGGTTCGTTTGGGAGCGCGGCATGGGAGTGTTGCGACCTGAGGCCTCGAAGTTCTGTCGTTTGGTGGGGGGTCCCGCTCGCGTCAGGACGCGATTCGGGCAAAAAGCAGGCCGCGGGATCAATTTCGCTGCATAGCTTTCTCGTTTAACTTTTTACGCATTACCTCTCCCTTCATTCGGCTTGCGCTCCTCCCTCACTGTAGACTCAGGTATCCTCTCCCCCCTACCTCTCCCTCACTCGCTCCCTCCCTATCGGTCCCTCCCTGTCGCTCCCTCCCTCGTTCTCAGGATCCCAATTGAGATTGATCCCCCCGTGAAGCTAGTTACGGTTAAAAGTTTTTTTTTTTTTTTTCTCACTGTTCATGGTTTCTCTCTTATTAACTCCTTGTATTTGGCTCATTGGTCATGGCTTTTATCTCATGTTTCCCCATTTTCTAACTTCCCGTTGAGTCTGATATAAAATACCTTTGTGGCTTGCAGGCTGAAGTCCATTTTCTTGGTGAGCTTCTTCATCCAAATTTAGTTAGGTTGATTGGTTATTGTATGGAAGATGACCAAAGGTTGCTGGCATATGAATTTATGCCTCTTGGAAGTTTGGAGAATCACCTTTTTAGAAGTGTGTATCTGGATGTTTTCTGAATAGTAAGAATTACAAAAGGAAGGATAACTACCATTAATTTGACCTTTTTCTCCTCTTTTTTTATATAATTTTTGACGAAAGGTTGCTGGCATATGAATTTATGCCTTTTTTGGTCTTTATGCCAAGGAATTTCCAATGGCAAGTATGATGATTCATTTATAGCCAATCATTCATAATACTTGGCTGCCTCTTCAAAAATGCTTTGTGATTATGCTTGATAGAAGTTTGTTCATGGCACATCAAGTAAATCCTTTATCAATAATGCTTAGGATTATAACATTTGTGTTCAATCTGCTCTTTTTTGTTTTAGTTAATGTAATGTTTACTTTTTATCTTTTTTTGAAATATCTGAAATAAAACCATATTTTTAATATAATGAAGCTGTTCTTGATCTGTAGTAGAAGTAGATTGGGTAATAAATCACCATATGAATATATTCTTTTCTCCTCTTGAACTAATACAGCAAGACAGTTTTCTCAATTCATAATTTTGATTTTACAGCATTCAATGAAAGGGATGTTCATGAAGCTAAAGAGCTTTCATCCTATTGTTGTACTGAAATGAATTGTTACATTGTCATGCTATTTGTTTTTGAATGTTGTGTTGTTTTTTGAAGGTTTTTTTTTTACTTATAGGATATGAAAGTGTTGCTGATTCAAATATGATACAAAAATAGATAATTCGTTCTTCTCATCCCCATTTCAGCAGCTATAAAGGTGGGAAATATAATTGTAATGATGAAAACAATCTTGTTCCTTGCTATGGTTATTTTGTTTTATTGTAATTGAGTAAATATAAGAACAAGGAATATTCTTCATATTTGAAGATACAGGACTAAAATGACCCCCATGTAAATAGTTAGGGGACTATTTTGCATTTTTCTCCTTGAAGTTTCATTGATATTGCTATTGTCTATCGATGCAAAAAAAAAACACTTTTCTGTTTTTTGAAATTCACCTTCAGATTTTGCATGATTTACTTTATCACAAAATGCTTTTTTAGAATCCCCATTTTTTTTTATTAGTGGATTCATGTTCCTTAAAGCTAGCAGACCTTGGCATCCTTTTCTTCTATTAGCATTGCTTGATATCTATTAATATTATTTCTAGTAAATTGTATGCTCATTGTTATATTCTAAATCGAAATGGCATTTTGTTGTAAACATTTAATTTTAGTGAACAATTGTTACAAAAAGAACAATTATTATAAAAGAAATTTAGTCATATATTCTAGAAATGAACAATAACTTGTGCCTTATTACCCTCAAGTCATTTAGCAGTTCATGACAATTTTTTTTGCCTCCTGTAATCGAAAGAAACAGTTTGCTTATTTTGTGAGAGAGATGTGATTATTGGACAGAAAATGATCTCCAACTTTTGAAGGGGAATAGAATTTGAAGTGCCGCAACAGTTGCTAGTGCCTTGTTAGTTACCATTTGAATGCTTTCCGACCAATGTTATCTATCTCCAATTTCTTGAGCATAAGAAGCAATGTGGTTATGATGGTGCGGATTTAAATGACTTCTCTTTTGTTCTTAGATATGAATTAGCGGATATAATGTGGTTTTGTTACCGGTTCAATGCTTTCTAGTCAGTGTTATCTATCTCCAAGTTCTGATAGTGGCTTTTATGGTTATGTTTAGTATTGATATTTCCATAGAAACAGTTCAATTAAACACTTACTGTATTTACAATCAGAAATAGTAATAAGTAAGAACAGAACAATTGAGAAATTTGTAAGATTGCTCGGTAATTGGACAAAAAAATAAAGAAACTGAATGCAAGCTCTTTCATTTCAAAATTAACTCCTTACATTTTCCAGATTTGTGTTATTCTATATTATTTGCACTCAATTCTTTTGTGTGATTGTAACAGGGCAGAAGCGACTGTTTAATCATCACATCTGTTGTGCTGTAACTTGGCTTAGAATCATATTGATTTAATTTGTTTTAGGGGAATTTACATCCATATCACAGAATTCTTATTGATTTACAAAGCTAACATCTAAAATTTCATTTTCATACATGAAGAGAATAGGTTGATTTCTTTTGCATCGAGTCAATTAATTTTAATTAATCATCAATCAATCAACGTATGATCATTTACAATAAGTTTTAATTTTGTTAATTTAATTTAATTTATTAATAATTAATGATTAAGTCAGTATTTCAAGTTAATCATAATTAAATAAATTTATATATTGTTATTTAACAATCAATTAATTAATTTATAAATATATTTTTATGTTTTTATTTATTTGATAAAAATATAAGTTTTCTTATTTATAAAAAGTATTTAATTATTAATTAAATGTAAATTTATTTCTTAAGAAATAATTTGTTTCATATAAAAATTATTTTATATTCTGTTAAATAGTTTTATTGAAAAATGACAGAATTGTTATTTTTATAGAAACAGTTGATCTATAGCTGTTTCACACAACTGCAATAAGCAACCGATCAACTTCCCCATAAGAGCTTCCTGCGGGAACACAGCTGCAGCTGCGCCAAACTGAGCCTAATTTTAATAGCTATAAACTCTTATGAAATTTATTGTACTCTATGGTTCATTTTGATGATTTAAATCATTTCATATAAATAACTATTATGAATCAATTTAGATAATTATAAAAAGAGTGTTACGTAAAAAAAAGTTTATATTTATCTATCTCACATCAAAACTTTCATAATTACAAGTCTCGCATCAAAGATAGCATTCATATCACATTTTTAATAGTCAAATTAATCTTTTCACCCATAGATAAATTGGTCTGTAAAAATGAAAAATTTAAGTATGAGAGATAAATTCCCTCGTCATGGCTAAACTAAATGATATCAATTTCTTTAATTTTTTTTTTCTTTTATTGCATTCGGACACATGTATATAAACTATAATTATTGTTATTCAAAGCCTTTACAGTAAATCTTAGAATCACTAAATCAAAATGCTGAAAAAATAAAACATCCTCCATAGTCATTTTATACCTTTCCAAGTTTAATCTCAGCTTCTAACAAGTATATGACCTCAACAAATAAGTAGGCCTTCATCATCCTCTCCACAATAAGATTTCTCAACTCAATTTTGTTGTTCATTTGTCAGAATCAAATCAGGTCAAGCTTCAAAGCATAAAATTATATTAAAATTTATATACATAATTAAAGATGAAATTTTACTGGGATGTTACATACATAGCACTCAAAACATTGCTATTTACAAATCTAGCACTCTCTTTCATCCATTTTTCAATTTCCCACTCTACTATCAAAATTCATGATAAAACCCAACCCTTAGTTTTCATTTTTATCAAATTTATAACAATTTGATCCTGAAACGTGTTATATATCTCCAATTGGCTGTTGTCATATGACTAAAGCTAAGAACAATTTCAAGCGTGAAGAAATATTCCAGATTTAAGCTTTCCTTTCTGTATTGGCAAACTTAGATTCTATTAATTAAAACATCATATACATCCGAACCAAAATAAAAAAAAACTGAAAAATCTCTGATAAGATCTCAAGCAAGTATGCAGATAAATAATGAAATAATAACAAGTAACAGAACTTTACCTGAAACATGAATGGTGCTTCCCTCAAAAACATGGCTGATGGCTACACAAGCATAATGAAATTCTCTTCAATTTCTGGGACATGAGCATGCCCGGAAAATTTATACATTTGAATTTAAACTGAAGGGATTATTAAAAAGATATAACAGTCAGCATGATTATTCTTCCAATATATTTTCTTATAAAAATGTCAACTATTTCAGCTGCAAGAGAGCTCCAACAATGCAAAACTGATTTTTGAAGAATATACCATTACCAGGTTATGGACTTTTTAAAATTTTCATTTGGAGTCAAACTTTCTGCTTACTGATTCATAACCAGGGACATGAGTAACTGCAAATGAAGAAAAATGGTAAACATAAAGTTTGGTCAAGATAGGTCTCAAAGCTGTTGGATTTGCATTGAGATTAGTGAAATAATTAAGATTTGATCAGGCAACGGGTACAAACCATCTCCCAAAGAAGCCAATGTGAGCGGCGAGGAAATTATCTTTTCGGTAAGAGAAGCGATGTCTTCCAGAGTAACATCATCAACTGCTTTAAGGAAATGTTCAATAGGTTTCCTGCATGGTAAGCAGTAGTTAGAAGGGAAATCAAAACTGAAACAGACCAAGAAAAAATACAAAAAATTTCTGCTCAGTAAACGCTTCTAAAAATATAAAATCATTCGGGGACAATAGTCTGAACTTCCAACTTCAAAGTTGTTTAATTTGTTACAGCTCAATATAGAGAACAAGAGAAACTCAAATAAAACTATGAACAGAACCTCCCCAAAAACTCTTTAAAAAAAATCATCTAGAAGAAAGAGGGGCACTCTCAATCCTAGATTCTTAATGAACCCTTTAATATCGTATAATACACTAAAAGGTTCACCCCTCTTAAAACTTAAATGCTTGATTAAAATCTTTTATTAATTATATTTTTAATTTAATAATTAAAATTATAATTATAATTATTTTAAAAGGTTTAAGAAAGAGAGTTTTGAACTTATCATTCATTTTTTATTCTGCCACCATATTCTTAAGGCTCCGTTTTTGCTTTGATTTTATTTTGTTTATATTTGATATGAATTAAAAGATGTTTGGTTGTTATAGCTGTTTTTAAAAACACTCATAACAAATTTTAGGTGTTTTGAGTATTTTAAGAAATAAGGTGAATTTACTTTTTAAAATAAAATATAAAAACATATAACAATTATACTATCCAAATATATTTTCAAAAACAAAACTAAAAACAAAAACAAAATGAGGCCAAAGGGGCAACATAAATGCAGGGTTAATGTACCATTTGAGTCACAAAGTTCAAAACTACAATCTGTAGAATACAAAATTCGGAGAATGACTACATATAACAATGAAATATGTTGTGCAGACCGTATTTACCATATTCTGCTCCCACCCGTAAAACTTCGATATGGTTGATATGGCCGTTAAAGTAAGATTTCCATTATATGCATTAAATTCATATGAACATTTTTAATCTATAAGATGTAGCCTGTAGGCATTAAAAAAGAGGGGAAAATTACATACATAGCCCTTGCAACATGGCTATTTACAAAATTAACACCCACGTGGATTTTTTTAACTGTCAAACCAATGCATTTACAAAAGCCGCATCAAAACATTGGGAATATGATAAAAATGAAAAATATCAGTTGGGTTTTTATCGAGTATTTTGTTATTTGAGTAAAAATTTGAAAAATGGATGAAAAAGGGTGCTAGTTTTACATATAGCAATATTTCGAGCACTACGTACCCACCCCACACACCCCTAAAAAAAAAAGGTTGCCTCGATTTTTAGTTAACACAATTGTAGTTATCAGCAATTTTGCATATAAAACAACATAGAGTGACCGTTAAAAAATCATTATTTTGCAAAGATTTAGCTCCAAAATAGGCAAAATACATCTAAACCGTCTGGCAAGCTAGAGTTGACTTGCTGAATCTGCTGTGTAGCAGTCATACAATCACCATTCTTTTTTCTTCCCCATAAAGTTTCACTGGAGCCACGGTGATTTTAATCTTTGTGGAATTCAAGTAAAAACAAGTATTCTCAAGACCCACTCAAAATAAGTTGATATCATGAGAGGACGAGAATTCAAACATTAAAAAAAGGCTCCAAGGTTTTCATTGTTTAATCCACATATATATACAAGGAAGAGAAGGGCTCAGTCAATCTATCTAAATATATAAAAACAAATAGTTGTCCCACTAAGGGTCTGTTTAGGGCTGCTTTCTTCAAGTGGCTCGGCCCCAAACCACGATTTTCTTTTTTGTTCGTTTGAAAAATGTGGCGTTGTGGCTTTTTAATAAAATCGAACGAAACGTAGGCCGCGGGGTACGTTTCTTATTAACTACTCACCCGCTTTGTACTACCCTACCCCCTCTCGCTTCTCTTACGACCGAGTTGAGCTTCTCCCCCCTCTCTCGCAACCGAGTTTCTCTCTCTCGTCACCCTAGAGATAAGATTCCCGCTCGCCTCCTCCAGTCTGATCCATGTATTATGCTTCGTCTTTGCTTGGATCATTTGCTCCCCTTCGGCCTGCGGCATTATCTTTCAACTTTTATCTGGCATTATGATTTTGCAATGGTTTTCTGAACTCTATTCGGTCATTGATTTTCGATTGGTTGTTTACTGCTGTTGGATTTTGCAATTTATGTGATTTTGGTTTTTGCAATTCATGTGATTTTGCATTAGTGTTGGATTTTCTTCATTGGTGATGGGGTATTGGTCTTTACTGTGGATTTTGTGGTGGTGGATTGTTGGGGTGCTGGATTTTTGCTGCTATTGGTGGTCGATTGTTGAGGTGGTTATGTTGGTTGTGTTTGTGGTGAGGTGGTTGTGTTGTGGGTTGTGGTGGTTGTGTTGAGAGCTGGGTGGTCGTGGTGTTGTGCATTGTGGTGTGGTGGTTGTGATGTGTGTGTTGTTGGCACACGCTTTGTGCATATGTTTCGAAAGAGAAAATAGACAAAGAAAATTCTCGTTTTGTAAAGTCAAGTTTAAGTCATTGTTAATTAGAGCCCAGCCTAATGTCTCTTAATTCAAGCTTCACTGGCGCCTTTTTTTACTTCAAATTGAAAACTGAAAGATAGCTGAAGAAATGGATTTCCCTCATTCCATTACCTCTCTTCAAATCTCGTACATAACTCTACATAATTGAGAGAGTTGAGGAGTGAACCCACCTGCCAATTCTTGTGTGGGGTGTGGGGTGTGGGCTGTGGGTTGTGGGGGTGGGGTTGGGTGGTTGTGGTTGTGTTGTGGGTTGTGGTGGTTGTGTTGTGGGTTGTAGTGGTTGTGATGTGTGTGATGGTGGAAATTATTTTGTGCGTTGATAACTCCTATATTTGCTTTAAGAAATTTTTTAAGGAAAGTTTCAAAGAGTATTTTTCAATGATCATTATCAATAACATGTAAACATCACCTTCATTATCTTTAGAAGAAGGCTTGTAAATAAATTCTTATACAACCGGACAATAATAAGATGCAACAAGAAAATAAAATCATTTTATTAATGTACATTTAAAGCATATTTTGCTAACTTTAAGCAGTCAAATGAGGCTACAAAGAATTCTCTTAAGGTGTTATGGTGGTTGTGATGTGTGGTTGTGCTGACGGTTGTGTGGTTGTGGTGTTGTCTTGTGGTGTGTTGGTTGTGATATATGTATGGGGGTGTAGTTGAGTGGTTGTGTTGTGGGCTATGGTGGTGGTTGCGAGCAATGGTGGTTGTCGGTTATGGTGGTTGTGTAGTGGGTTGCGGTGGTTGTGTTTTGCGTTGTGGTGGTTGTGCTGAGAGTTGGATGGTTGTGGAGTTGTGTCTTGTGGTGTGGTGGTTGTGGGATGTGTGTGGAGGTGTGGTTGGGTGGTTGTGGCATGGTGGCCTTGGGCTGAGTGGTTGTGTCATGGGTTATGGTCGTTGTGTTGTGGGTTGTGATGGATGTGCTAAGGGTTGGGTGGTTGGGGGGTTGAGTCATGTGGTAAGGTGGCTATGGGATGTGTGTGGTGGTGTGGTTGGGTGGTTGTGGTGTGGGTTGTTGTGGATCTGGCGGTGTTGTGGGTTATGGTGGTGGTGTCGTGGGTTGTGTGGTGGCTCTGGTTGTGTTATGGTGGCTCTAGTTGTGTGGTGGTGGCTCTGATTGTGTTGTGGTTGTTGTAGGATGTGTGTGAATGTGTTTTGTCTTGAACTGTGGTGGTTGTGGGTTGTCGTTGTCTGGTTGTGGTGGCTAATGTGTGTGTTGTGACTGCTGTTAAATATTAATACTATGTGATATGCCGACGTATCTTTTTCCGAAGTGGATGCAAATTCTAGTTGTTATAATGACTCTCCACAACTACATTTAACTGCATCATTCTCAAACTGATGCAGACTTCAGCATGGGTATCGATGATCATTTACACATCCTATCTGAAACATTTGAATATCACAGGTCAATCTATACCACAGCCAGAAATAGAATCACAAAAAAGTTGCACCAAGGATGGCGAAGGTGATGGAGAAGGTTGAATTGAAAGAGTAGATTACAGACGCTATTGTTGGATGTTGATTGGACAATCCTTGTCTATTTTTTGTTCCTTGTGCATTTGATATTATTTGTTTAGGTTTTTCATGTCGTCTATAGTTTGTTTTTCTTTTTTTTTCTTTGGGGTTTGAGAGGTCGATGATGAAACGTTTGACCTTATGGGTTCTTCTGGATGGTCTATTAGTCGTTATTGGGTAGTATCACATGTGAAATCCTAATGAATGCAATCAAGTTTCTTTCTTCTTTTTGATGTTGCGGTTTTTTAGGTTCTTCTGAATGGTCTTTTTTTGTGATATGTGTATGTGACACACAAGCTTGGTATTATGTGGGTTGAAGGCAAACGAGAATCCCTTTTTTTATAAGGTCCACTGTCTTATTGTAGTGATAGATTCGTTAGTTGGCGTACTGAGTTTTATGAGACCTCACGCCTACTAAAAAATGTAAATAATTACTTCTTTTATCGGTTTCTACTTGTTTATTTTATACAGTTCATATATATTTCCGTTCTCTGCACATTTGATTATGATTGTTCGGGTTTTTTACAACGATTTTAAGTGTATTTTTTTCTTTTTTCCTTTCTTTTATTTTTCTTTTGGTAAGTTTGAGAGATCCATGATGAGACATTAGACCTTATGGGTTATTCTGATTGTCGGTATTGATTGGTGTCACATATAAAAAACTATCGAAGACAACCGAGTTCCTCTTTTTTTCGGCGACACGACTTTTGAGGTTCTTCTGGATGGCATTTGTTGACGATATTCATATGTGACACACACAAACTTGGTATTACGTGGGTTAAAGACAATCAAGAACACTTGTTTTATAAGCTCGGTTGTCCTTTTGTAGTGGCAGATTTGTTGTTTGTCATATTGAGTCCTCTGAGACCTCATATCTACACAAAATTGTAATTAATTATTTCTTTCATTAATTTATACGTGTTATGACTAATGGATTGTCTTTCAAAACATTTAGAAAAGTTGAGATCAATGATTTCAAGGACATCTAGAGGAGATGGTTCTACATGTGCTCGCGGAGAATCACGGACAAGTATGACTTCTTCCGGTGGGCAAACGGCTGGTAGATTCTTCCGTCGAGTGATCAGGAATGGCTAGTATCCCTGAAAAACAGTCTGACTCGTGAAATACGTTGTTTCTATTTTAAAAATAATATTATCATATTATTAAATCTAATTTTAACAGTATTTTTCTTTATTTTAGTAATGATGACTCACTGTTAAGTGGGGTATATATCTTATTTTTTACATTGTTCTGAAATGAATTTTAACTTTTAAAGTATCAAATATATTCCTATAACAGTTCTGTTGCAAACAATATTGCTACACGAGCAGAATAGTCATTTGTTTAAAAAGAGCTGTGTTGTAGTTGTTTTCAAACATCAATAAACAAACATTAGTTAGCTTATCTGCAGCGGCTTATGTGCACCAGCATTATGGGCCAGATGCTGCGTAGGAGCTTATTAATAAATGCAACTGCCCCAAACTGACCCTAAGTGGGTCGACTGCATGAATTTATTTTTCTTCTTTGTGTCCTATTGATTGTCATGCATATATCTATATATTTATATATGTGTGTGAGGGGACGTCCATGTGCATAAAATCAAAAAAGAATCTTTTCAACAAAATTTCAAAACACCAATAATGTTCCATTTCATAATAGAGCTGCCCCATAATTTATATTTCTTATTTCCTAATAGAAAGGAACTTTCAGTTCAGAGTTATCATGAAAAATAATAAAATACAATCCATATAATATCTACATCTATATACACACTATGACTTCTTAAAGAAAGAAAATTCTCTCAACATCCCCAAAACAAGAAGAAATCTTCATTTTGAAAATACAAACTTCTTGAAATTTTATTTATTTTTATTATTTTAATGAGAAGGGATTTATTTTTCATTTAAAAGTGATCAATAAAAATTCATAGCACGACCAAATCTATCAATCAAGAAATAATGCACAATTCTAATTATAGCATTATCAATTCTAATTATAGCATTATCTCTTAATTAAAAGGCATCATTCTCTTCTCTAATTATTAAAACTTATATCTCAATTTTAAATTTAACTTTAAAATGTTATTAAATAAAAAAATAGATGGTATATTTCAACATTAAAGTTTTATAAAGTAATAGATTAATTTGAAAATGAGATTCTTAAATATATCTTACAGTTTAAGGTAAGCTAATTAATATAAATAATAAAATTGAAAACAAATTTGTTTCTACAGAGTATTAAAAGGTTTAAACTAAACCTAAGACTAATTTTTATTGTTTTTAAATTTAAATAAGGTGCAATTTTAATTAAAACTAATTCCAAATATAATTTTTAATCAAGTATATATTATTCATTAAATTATTTAAAATATTAATGACATTAATTTATCATATTATCAAAATAGCTTAATGATTTATCAAATTTATCATTAATCTCAAATGGTGATAACGTAATGCCAATTCAAAAAGACACTTAAAATTTATATTAAATTTTTACTCCATCTTTCGTGCTGCTCAAAAAATGATCAAACAAATTTTTATAAAACTCTAAACTCATTTTAGTCATTTTCACATATAAATGCATACATGAATATACAAGTACATAGCATTTATTAACTATTTTTTAAAAAAATAATTTTCCAAAGTTTTTCATCATAATAATACTGGTAAAAAAATTAATTCACTATTCATCGAACTACGAATTATCCAAAATCCGTGAACTGCAGTAGTTTTTATTAAAGGAGACAATTGTAATAGAGATGTTAGCTTAGAAGGGGATATGCCTGTGTGTGTGTGTGTGTGTGTGTGTCTCTCTCTCTCTCTCTCTCTCTCTATATATATATAGACAGATAGTTTGATAGACACACAAACAAATACGCACACACACATGTATTACCATTCCTAATTTATCCTTATTACCTTTCCCGTAATAAACCTAGAGGCAGAAGGAGCTGGGCTCAGGTAGGTTTTAAGATAATCAAGAAAAGAAGAAAAAAAGAAGTGTTAATACATGTGTGTGTGTGCGTGTGTTTGTGTGTCTATCAAGACATCTATAAATATATGTGTGTGTCTACCCTAGCACTTCTATAAATATATGTGTGCCAAAGATTTAGGTAAAAATTTTGATTTTCCATTATTTCTAACGCAAATCAAGTTGGATTTAAATAAATAAGCTTATAGGCTTGAATGAAAAAATTCTTGTTAATTTACTTGTGGTAAATTGTTAATTTAAGAATTTATATTTAATTAAGGAATTTGTTGATATTAGATAGTTTGTGAAAGGCCAAGATCTCAATGAATTAAAAAAAAACATCCCGATAAAAAACATTCAATTATGATAAGATACCCGATCTCTAAGATAAGTACATAATTTGTAAGTCCAATATTTATAAAATTTCTTCATATTAAGCACATCATTAGCACCTGCTAATGCTAATGAAGTTATTGTAAATTTAATACATAACTTATTTAAAATAATTTCATGATATTTATATTACTCGAGTTTTTAAGATCGTGTTATAACATGTACATATTAAAATACCAAGATTTAGACTGTTACATATCATGCTTTTCCTTGAAATACATTAAAGTAGGGAGATTAAAAGCCTTAAAAGGAATTAGGAGAATTTTCATGTACTTGGATTAGAGAATATTAAGTTGAATTGATGGCTTCGGGAAGTTAACTGGATGAATGAGAACCTCTTAGCTTTAGATTGCAATAGCTGGTAGGCCTGGAGCATTAAGGAGAATCATACAAAACCAAGCTCATCTGAGCCTGGAGTTGTAAGGGTTGGACGGGGAATTGATTGGGGATGGTTATTGCAAAATGTACATCCAATATCCATCAGATGAAGAGACATTTTGCAGGCCAATGCCAAGGGTTTTATTGGGTTAACCTAGTGGCAATCATTGTAAATTGCTAATTCAAGTCGTCCAGTGGAGGTTAAACTGATTTATGCCAGATTTAAACTGAATCCTGCCAGACAGCCATTTTGTGCAAAATAATTCCCGCAATTCCGTAAATCTGAATTCCACGAACTGTTGTAAATCCCATAAATCATAAATTCTACAAATAGGTGGATTTAACTTTGCGGGGCTTGAGATTTAAGTTCGCGGGCTTCCGGTTGTTTCCACAGGCCAAAACTACTTCCAAAATCCTTGTTGAAGTTGCCAAACAATTCTATCATATTTACAGGATTTAGTAAATCCGTGGCCACATAAATTTGAAGCTTTAACTCATTCAGGATTTAGTAAATCCGAATTTAGGGATTTACTAAATCTTAATAGCTTAGATAGCATTTGTTGCCTGACATACCCTAAATCATTAAAAATATTTAAAAATGATATTTTATTTTTTATATCAAGTTTATTTTTATCTCATAATTGCTTATTTTATATATCATTTTATTATAACATTAGCCTTTTTTTTTTCTCTCTTTTATAATAAACAAGTTGATTCGAACTCATAGACTTAAGCTCGAGCTCAAGCTCAATTAATTAAGCAGGTTTAAGCTCAAGCTCTTGCCAAGAGTTGCTCGAGCTTGACTCAACTCGTTTACTCCCTTAATGGTGATCAACACAAATTAGATGGGGCATGTACATAACAATGCTGAATATTTTAAAAATCTATAAAAGTTTTTGTTATGCGGATGAACTGACATATAATGATGATAATTTGTACAATAATAGGTAAAATATTTTACAAGATGAGCCCCAATAAGAACTAAAAAAAGATCCCCGACTCTTAATTATGAAAATTTAATACAATATAGTTCAAACATGAATTGATGGGCTATTTATAATTAAAATATTGGATTAAGTTCAAACCTCATCAAAGATTATTAAGGTCAACAAGCTCGGTGATAATTAAATGATATGAATATGACAAATATAAATAAATGAATATGAATATGACAAATCTTATAAAGACATCTTATAATACTACTCAGACTATAAAAAGTATAAATGAAAATATAAATGAGTGAAAACGAATAATTTTCAAACCAACAATTAACTATCCCAGTGCATTAAATATTTGATATTTAAAAGATATATTTTATTTTCTTACATAAAGATTACTAATGATTGTCTCTTAATCGTATAATTATAAAACTGTCTTGATTTAAAATATACATAATACATTAGTATTATCTATAATTAATAATCTTCAAATTAATTAAATATATAAACATGTATATTATCATTTTATTTTCTTGTATTAGAATTTTTTATCATCTAGCTTTTAGCTCATCAAACCTTATGTTGATTATTATTTAAAGCAAGAAAAAAGAGCAAAAGGAACAGGTGAGATTATAGTCAAGTGACTCATTTTTGTTTTATATCCTATAATTTTGAGGTACAGTTTTAGATGTATGTTAAAAAAATAATGTACATAATGTAAATTAAAGCCTTTTGATATGTATAAATTTTCTATGAAATTCATTAGGAAGTACAATAGTCTATTTGATAATTTATATTATGCATGCTTCTGTATTAATAATTATATGAAATTTATTTAGATAACTATGGAAGTATAGTTATGTTCTGTTATGATTTAATGAGACAACTTTTACTCGATCTTGATTAGTGAAATGAGAATGGGTGTTGGTAAAAGAATGTGTTTGGCATGGTTGTCTGACTTTGTTACGTCAAAAGAACCCAAAAAATGGCACAAGAGAATCTAAGAATAACATAATTTTAAAAAAAATTAAAATATAATACCTACAACTGAAAAAATTATATATTATATGTAGTACCGCCATGCATTGATTGGGTTACTTTCTTGTGCAAGGGGAAGTAAGCAACTTTCAGCGAGAAATAGCAGTGTCATATTTCTCTGTTGCCGCTCATTTCACTTACTAGTTTTCTATACTATCCTGGCGGTGTCATAACAAATATGCCTTCACAATAAGACAACATATGCATAATTAATGATGTTAATTGGGAACAAACATACCTTTCTCCGTATGTCAAAATCTGCCGTCCTATGTCCTCGGATGCTACCATCTGCATAATGAAATACCAAAAGTTAGTAAAATATATTCAGAAGAACCTAATTTAGCATTTCTATGTTAGGAGTTTATTATCAAGCACATACTCTTGATTCCAGATTCATCAAAACAGCAGATTTGGTGGCCTGTTTAGCACGATCTAGTTCCACCTGGTCAACTGTAGAAATAAATCCTTAGACCGGTAAATGCATCTCCAACTTCATGGATAAAGGACAATGAGATAGGTTCAGTAACATACCTTGTCCAGGTGTAGCAGCAGCTAGCAACTCCTTGGCCGCAATGTCTACAGCTTTAGAAATAAAATCTGAACCCTAAATTAGGAGGTAGGACCCTTACTAAAGAGTAATAATCTATTAATGACAGATTGATACTGCAATTGTTTACAAAATTTTAAAAAAAGGTATATTGAGCAAAAACAGAACAACGTGCATGAATATAGGCAGAATCCCTCAAACAAATAAAGAGCTCCCAAAAAATCGATTAATAAATGCCTCTTTGGAACTCAGGTATGCAATAGCACCTTATAGATCAGGAGCACATAAAGGCAAAACTTTTAATCACCTATAAGTAGCTGAACTTCGAACATTATTTAGAGGAAAATCCAAGATAAAGAGGCTTATCAATACACCACGGAAATCGTAAATACAAGTTGATAGCATTCGCCGACTCTCTCATGGAAATTTCTAGAGTCAAATGGACATTGCACATGGTTGTTTTATTGCTTCTAGCTACAGTGTCAAATATGAACTTCCAGGTAAAGGTAGCGGCAGATCAAGTAAAGTTTGCTCAGTTCATCTCAAGAGCTGTCTTTGACCAAAAGGAGATATATAGATATATAGTCTGCACATAGCAGGCTGCAAAATGCTAAATTCAACAGAATCCTGCATTTTGTTGATCTTCAGTTCGTACTATAGTGAGAAAAGCTGCAGTTAATCAAGCACTCAAATGCTCCTTCTCTTGTCATGCTGCATGTCGGAACCTAAATTCACTGACCTTAATAAAAAAAAATAATTCGCCCTAACGCCCATTTCAAACAATCTAATGAAAGCCTAACAGTCTTTCCATCATGGCAAATAGATTTAGTAATGATTTAACAAAGGATTCATGCACCAGATTGATGCAATACAAAATAGCAGGCTCAGCTCAAAAAGATGAAATTTTCAAAGGCCAATTCAAAGGAATTTAATCATACCATAAAAGAAAGTATGATTTATTTTTAGCTCATTTCTATTTTTTGCCAAATTGTTATATCCTTTAGCTAATTAAGCTTATTAGATTTAATTGTCAAAATGTCTTCATAGAAAATAAAACAATAGAAAAACTCTCAAGAGTCTTAATTTTCTTTTTACAAGAGGGGGGATATATATAAATCTTCTATAGGCATCACAAAATAGAAATAAAACCAAAATAAGAGAGAAAAATAAATAGGGCCCGCTGATCCTTTAGGAAAGCGCTGTCGGCGCTTAAAAGGGGGAAAGTTACGTTTGGGGGTCGCCCGTAAGAAGCTGTCGGTTGCCGGAATTGAAATCTCGTCGCCCGCTTCGGAAGGACGTTTTAATTTACGTATATATATATAATTNAGACCCTATCCCGAAGAATTTGACGATGTCCAATACCCCAAGGGTTTCGTACCACCGTCGTTCAAGACATTTGATGGAACGAAAAACCCCGACAGCATGTTGCACACTTCCGAGCAAAATGTTGCAACGCGGGGGGTAGTGATGCTTTGTTATGCCGTCAATTTGTATGCAGTCTTTCGAGAATCGCTTTTGACTGGTACGCCGAATTACCCAATGACTCAGTGAAAACATTTGCAGAATTGGAAGACCTCTTTGTTAAGCGGTTCGTTGGCGTTAAACACCATATCACCATCGGTGATCTCGTGGTGGAGCGACAAAAGCCAGCCGAAACATTGATGGAATACATTCATCCGAGGTACTGCCCATATCACAGGCTGACTGGACACACCATAAAAGATTGTTTCACTTTTAAGGATTGGCTTGAGGAGAACATCAATAATGGGAGCGTAGTGATCCCGGAAGAATTTTTGAAAAGAACCTGAAAAAGGTTCTATCAATATGATTTCGGTTGAGCCTAGTGTTCCATTTGACTCTGATACAGCTGACAAATGATATATTGTATCTTGATTATTATTGTACTACCTTTGTTGTCAAAAGAGGTATTAGTGATATCAATATTTGTCTGTCCCTTCCCTCCCACCGCAATAAAAAAAAGAACTTGTTTTTCAGAACTGTTCAATGCGTAGAAAACACAGTTAACAAAATATTCAAAGTTCGTTAACAGGACAATCAAGAAAGGAGTAATCCAAGATAAAAAAATTTCAGCATTGTGAAAGAAACTATGACTTTAGGGGAAAATGAAATTAATGCCCTAATAACTGAGTCATCCACTTTAAAGAATTCGGACTGAGTCCTAAGTTGATTTCAGAATAAAATAGTGTGGTTGAAATACGAGTAATTGTCTCGGGATATCATGAGCCTTTTAATTTCCTGTCACGTGACTGAGTCATGACTTTCGAACGAGTTATAATATCCCAGAATTCGTCTTAAGAAATATTTGAGGATTATTAGTCGGGGACTTTGGACATTCAAAATCTTTAACATACATTCCACCAGATATAGTAATTCTCAGAAAACAAACGGAGCAAAAAAAATAAATAAATAAAAAATAAAAAATAAAAATAAAAAATGAAAGTCCCCTGAGAAGAAATTTGAGGTGAGCATAAAATCAAAAATTGGTGTCTCAATTCAGACATTCAAAATCTTTATATCTTGCTCTACCAGATATAGTAATTCTCAATAAAATAAGGGGAAATGATAAGAAAAAAAGAGAAAATGAAAGCAAAAAGAAAAAGTCTCCCTGAGAAGAAGCTTGAGGTGGATGTACAATCAAAAATTGGTGTTCAAGTTTTCTCTAATTGATGAGACTTAGAATGCTCTCTTAAGGAAATTCTTCTGATATTATATTCAGGAAAAAGTTCATTGATCTCAAATCTTTTGGTTGGTTATTAATTGACTCAGAAATAGAAGGGAACAAGCTTCGGGAAGAGAAGAGAAATGTCATTCCAGTGTACCAGGGAACAAGCTTCCCAGAGTCAAATTGCCGAGAGAAGAAAACCACGGCTCAAGGAGACTGGCGCGGCATCGGGAAGGAAGGCCGCGGGCAGAAGAAAGTCAGGGAAGGACGGACGAGGTCAACCCTTACCTCGCGTGGAGGAGAGAGAGCTCGCACGGCTCGAGACCGAGAAAGGGAAAGAGCCAGACACGCGAACGGGAGAAGAGTTGGGAGACAGAGCTCGAACGCAGGGGAGGGGGGTGTTAGGGATTAAAGAGGAAAGGGGGAAGGGTAAAGAAAAAAACGTTAATTAATATATATATATATATATATATATATATATATATATATATATATATATATATATATATATATATATATATATATATATATATATTAATTAAAACACAATTTACTCGCGCGCGGCGACGCGACAAAATGGGTGTCCTCCCTGGGCAAAATCGACGTTCCGGACGCGTTGGCGCAGTCCGTTTCGTCATCTGGGGTTGCTCGGATGACGTCGTTGACAATCGGGTCAAAACGCGCCGAAATTCAAATTTCACAAAATTTCGACCCGCGATTGATCGTCCCAAAAGGTTTACTTGAGCATTCGACAAGTAACAGTGCAGGCAATGCGAATTGCGGCGATCGGATACGTCGACTCTCCGAATTGCGAAGCTTCGTGCGCGCGGGAGTGCGAATTATGCAGAAGGCCACCCTAAGGCTCGGAAAGGTCCTACAGGAACTCCTTTTGGGTTTCCTCATGTCGGTTTCATCCTTCTAAGTGTTAGAAGTCGATACCACACACGCGAAATTCCAAAAGAGGACGGAAGTAGGTCGAACTAAAACGAGGTGGGTCCCACTTTTAAGGCTCTAAGATAGTCGCAGGAAGACCCCTAAGGCTAGATCCTAACTCCTACAAGAAATACTAGACCTCACGAAAAATGAGGTCAACAAGCGCACGTACTACAAAATGCAGGTCATAGACTGACAGATCTAACGATATAAAGCCACGATCCATATGCCTTAAAATTCTTCGCTATTCGACGGTCATAAGTAAATAGACCCAACAATATAAAGTATTGTTTTGTGTGTCTTAAGTTCTTTGTTATGATTAGAGCAACACTTCAACACTCCCCCTTAAATTGGATGGTAGGGATCAACCATTACAAGTTTCCTTAAGATATCTTTTAAATATCAGTTGTAGAATCTTTTGTTGAATATGTCGTCCAGACCCATTTTTTTTAATATTATCATGTATCGATATCAGTTATTTCATCAAACCCAAATTTTGTCCTAGTTCAGTTGGAGTTTCACATGGCTTGCACTTTATCGTCTTGGTTTATTTCAGAAGAACCATAACATGTTTATATTGGGAGAGAAATATAAAAGACTAACTGATTTTCAGTGGCATGGTGTTCCAAAACCATGTCATGATCATGGAATCATATTCTTCTCAAAGAAACAACTTTAGATCTTTAGACTCAAGAGAAAGATCCTTAAGGTGTTGAATCTTTTCATTTTCCTTTAGAAAGGTATTCATGATTTGAACCATTTAACACAATTTTTTTTCTATTCAATTGATATAATGCTTGAAATACTTGGAGTTCTCGTTTGGTCTAATTTTCACCATTAATCATGAAGCCGTTCTTTTGAAGGCAAGTAGAAGAATAAGATAAGATCCGAAGTTGAGATGCTAACCTTAGAGAATAAGAACAGAAGTTAGAAGCAAAAAACTCCAACTTTATAGAAGAAAGACAAAAATTAGAAATGTAAACCCTAACCTTAGAGAATAAGAACAAATATTGGAAATGAAAACCCTAACCTTCAAAAATAAGAATAAAGATTGGAAGGAACACCCTAACCTCACTAGGAAAACACGGGCATTACAATCTAAGGGTCATAAAGAGACAAAGCTAATAGTATAGTCTTGATCAATGTGTCTTAAATTATTTGATATCCAAGGGTCATAAGTAAGCAGATATAAAGGTACAAAAACTTGTATCCTAAGTTCTTTGATATGATTGGAGTAGAAATTCAACATATCCTATTTGAGGGAAATATTTTATTAGATTTGAATTTAAAATTTGGTTAATCTTGCGACCATTTTTCTATAAAAATAGATTGAAGGATTTTAATTATTTGATCAATGAAATGTGATTATTTGTGTAGTCAAAACAAGTGCTTTCAAGATTCAAGTTCTATAAGTCGATTGCCCCAAATTATGTTTGTGTTGTTTTTCCTCTCCTCTCCATCATTTAGGTATCATAGTGAGGTGCAAACTGTTTTCACATCTTTCCTCAAATTTCCATAATAATTTCATTAAACCTTAATTTTCTCCATTTATGAACCTTATTAAACTATTGTTTGATTACCAAGTCTCCTTTTCATAGCTTTTCATCCATTGCATCAAACCATACTTTTACATAGAAAAAGGTTTAAAAAATCTTACGTGAAAATAATGAAAATTGAAATCACATTACTCGACATATTACTCTTACCCAAACTTTCTAAACTTTTACCTAAAAAAGCCAAGCATGCTAAAATCAGACCGTGAAATCGAACCTGGTTTATTTCATGCAGGACCTTCAATTAAATACCTTTATGGAGCTTTCAATTCCTATCATATTACAAGTACAT
>NEWO01000002.1:5126465-5142785 GCA_003013225.1 Phalaenopsis aphrodite | reverse complement strand
GGCATTAAAGAAAAACAAGACTCATGAACATAGTTCAATCGTCAAGCAACAATAAGAAGCTCTCCAAAGGCTTCTTGGATAATATTTTGAGCCTTCTATAAGCCTTATAGCACATTGAGGTAGTTTTCCATCTGCTCTTGTTGCTCTCATTAGAAAGAATCAGATTTGGATAGTATATTATGGAGCATCTGATCATATATGGCAGGTGATATCACTGTTTTTCAATCATTCCATTCTTGCAAACATCATGTTACAGTTAGAACACCATGAATCATTTTCATCAGTGGAAGGAAGAGAAAGTATGAATCTCATAAAGAATCTTATTCTTCAATCTGTGTTTTATGTTCCTACACTTAACAGCAATTTAAGATCTATCAGTAAACTTACTCGTGACATGAATTGTGTAACTAATTTCAATCATAATTTGTATGAATTTCAGGTGATGGACTTGAGGTAGATGAATGACAATGTTGATATGTATCACAGATTTTATTATGACTCTCACTTCAGAAGAACCGTCTCACCATTCACAATCCTTTGAGTTAAGTCTTATATCTCAGTTTGTTTCTCGTGAGAGCTAAGTTATGTGATGGCAATTTCGTTTTGGGCATTCTAATTTCTATTATATTGAAAAAATGTATCCACATTTGTTTATCAGCATAAAAATCTAGTTTTCTCAGTATGAAACTTGTCAACTTGCTAAAAAACTCGACATGTGTACCAAGCTAAAATACAAACCAACACATCCCCTTTCCATGATTCATAATGGTATCTTGGGGGCCTCTAAATGCTGCCAAATAAGCACAACGAGCAGCAATCAAAGAAAACAGTCGTAAGAACAAGAGCTAACAGCTGAAGGAAAGGAGTGCAGGAAAGTTTTGACACTCGCTACAGCCAAACGGAAGAACTTAAGAGCATTATACATGGCAACGAGCAATAAAGAAAGAAATATAAAAATTCTCAATCATTTCTTCTCAATTTTTCAACAAGGTTTAAATCCTATTTATGAGAAATCATAAGGGAAAAAAATTATCTCTACCATAACTAACTCCACAAAGAAAGAAATCCAATCCATGAGAACAAATTTAGGGAAGTTTATATGAAGTGATGTGTCTGACAGATTAAATACTTAATTAAAATTTAGATATAAACTTATTCAAATATGTTTAATAATTCAAATTCTCGTTTATCCTACTGTAACCTAAAATCCAATTGTTCAACTTCCAGAGCCTTGATTTTATTCATATGTCCTTGATTTACGATTTGATTACACCCAATGGACTCTAGACGATATCTTTTTTAATCTCAATGGTGTGCTATTAGAATCACTACTATCAAAAAATTTCTTGACAAATTTGAACAATCCAATTTAAATGAACATGATCTGATGCCCAAATCTTGATCATAGATGATCTGATTGGTCTACTTCAAGATCAAATACCATAATATAGCCATTAGAGGATTTAATTTCGTTAATCTGAAATTAAAGCTCCATATAACAGATTATTATTTGCACAGCTTCCCTAATGTACCATCTGACTTTGCTTGGTAACTGGTTGTTTCTGCCATATGGAATGTCTCGCTTGGCTCAAGTCAATGGTGACAATATTTTGCACAAAAGGAATATCTACTTTAGTGGCAATTCTTGCTCAAAGAGTAAACCATTCGTAAAAGGTTGCCTTCTTTTGGCCCATCATAAAACATGGAAAGTCCAAAAGGCTTCAAATTATCCATATTTATCACTGAATACATTTCCATATATGGCAACAACTCCAGCTAGTAAGCATGTCTCCAATCTACCTGAAAATTTTAAAAGCGTTATATATGATTAGCTTTAACTTCTTTTCTTTTACTTTGAAGAGATCATTGCTAAAATGCAACTAGACATTATCTGCTACTTGTAAGTCAACTTAAAAAAATAGCAGCTATGTATTTCTTTATATTTTTTATGGGTTCTCACCAGTTGCTTCTCATCTTAAGGACTCTTAACAATATATCAAATGTTAATAGTGAGGTTTAAAATTACCAACATGAGTGATTATCCTTGAGAAATCGGATCATTAAAACTTCAACAAATAAGAACATTAATCTTTTCATGATTTCAAGTTCAAACTATGACCACATGCAATTTAATTGAGCTCCTACTAGATACAATTAGGGCGATGAATTTCGCTCAAAGATTGTTAATCGCTTGAAAATTGATTTGAATTTTGGTTTTGGATCGAAATAAACAAACCGAGATACTGGCCCAAAATTTTAGATCAATTTTTTTTTGAGCCAACGACCATAGCTCGGCTTGAAATTAATAAACTAGTGATGTAGGGCTGTGAATTTAGCAAATTTAGCTCAAAGATAGTTAATCACTCGAAAATTGATTCGAATTTTGGCTCGTATCGAGATCAGATCGAAATAAACAAACTGAGCTATGAGCCAAAAGTTTGGATCGAATTTCTTTGAAGTTGATTTTGAGCCGAACCTAACTCGGCTCGAAATCGGATCGTTAACAACACTAGATACAACCGAATCAAATAGGAATTAATTGATTGATTAGTGTGGTTTTATTATTTGTGACCCCAATCGAGTGCTCCTTAAATCAAAGTTGTGTTCATAGAGTTCTTCCTCTCTTCTCCATCACAGTTTCTGCAACACAGACTAAACCAAATATCAAAGAAAATTACGTAACCAACATATATAAAGATTTAGAATGGGCAATGGTGTACTATGAAGCAGACACCGTGATCAATAGCAGTAAACTCATATTGATTACTTAAGGGTCCATTCAAATGACATTGTATAAATACAACAACATGATGTGTAGCACACACCAATCTAGCAACCATTCAGCAAAAGCAACAGATATATCGTAAAAGTTGATGTGGCAAAATTGAAGGAATTAGTTATGCAAGGGATAGGATATATTAAGCAAAGAATCAAAAGGGAAACTAGTGGCACAGATTAACCCAACCACCACATGGCCCTTTCCGCTCACCTCAACTCAGCAGTCATGCATTTGTCAATTTTAATTGCTAACTAACCGGCGTTACATACCACATCGGACTGAACACCAACCCAAAAGACCCTTTTTCATGCAATTTGGAAGAAATAAGGTAAAGAATTTTGCAACCTGTGCAACAACGTGAGAGCTTATAACAGCAACAATAGCCAAGGTAGATCTCAAGAAAATGCGACAGGTGGGTATCAATCAAACAACATGCATACATTTATTCAAGTTCTTCGAGCATTGATGGATTATTATCTAATCTAGTGAAGCAGCTTGGCAACTTCATAGATGTAAGGGACTGCATTAGAAAGCTTCAAAGCTTGAACAATACATGAATTATCCAAAAGTAGTAGTTACAAAATAATTTGTTCTTCAAATTCATTCAAGAAAACATTTTGAGAGCTTACTAGTTGATAACAATCTAAAATAAACCAGCTTAACATTTAGACATTTTCAAATGTAGAGAATTTTCAACCATCTCACTGACATCAGAATTATTCGCAAAGCTGAATGGTTTTATGAGCATTTTCCACCGAATGACTAGACAGAGGGTTAGGGAGAAGTGAACGCTCCAAAGTCCACTGAAATTAAGTATTTATGCATATGTCGACATGTTATGATTTATTCTACAGAATCCTTCACTCAAAAATATTTTATGCTGTCTAAAGAAATATGATTAGCCTTTAAGAACAAGCTAACTAAGATGTTCTTCAAATGAAGAGAGAATCGGCACTCTAAAATTGGCATGATACTCTTTAGCACAGCTATTTTTATTATAGTTTTCCTAAGCAAAATAGATAATATTAGGAAAGCAGATTAAACAATTTCTCGTCATTAAAAAACCATGTAGGCAACTCCAGTAAAAGCGAGAATATCAGAAACTTTGGACGTGTCTACAAAACAAGTTCCTTGTGGACCAAGCATGCATGCAGCCAACATTTAACTCAATAAACTACTTGGCTGATTCCACGTTTTTTTTTTTTCTCCACCCTCAAAGTGTCAGATAGATTTGAAGAAAGAAAAATATATCATAAACAAGATAAAGATAGATAACGTAATAGGTGACTGCTGCCCAGTTAAAATTAAAGAATAGGCAGCGAAGTGCAGATCTAATGAACAAGAATAGTCTGCTCAGAGTACTAAAAAATTACTACAACAATGTGAAAGCATAGTTAAGAAAACTGCACCATCTATAAATATCCAGATAGAAAGCGGAGAAGTCTGCTAAAAATGAAGGTGAAAATTGAATAAGCCAAACTATTTTAAGGTTCAAAATGAAAAGCAAGCTAACATGAAAATGATGACATCGATAAAATAATAGAAAAAAAGTAAGGAGAACCATTAAGCATTGGTGATCAAAATATACTCTTACAGTAGTTGCATGGATTCCAAAAATGCCAGTATTGTTGTAAATACTGTTAAAGGCCGAGAATGATTGGATCTGTTGAAACTCATTCAAGACATTTCGATCTGCATAATAGATATGTTTAATATAGCATGGATAAGAATCAAAGTATCAAACTAAAATTTATCCATGTATAAACATTGCCACAATCCTAACCATAATACAGAAATGACATGAACAAAGCTGGAAAATGATAACATAAAACATGAAATAACAGAAAACTGGTGCAAGCAACAAACCACCTAGGGTTTACTTACACAGCCGAGAATACATCCCCTTCCCAGGACCTCCTGCAGAAAAAGAACCACCACCTCCCAAAAGCATCTGTCAAGAGAGGAGAACCAAAATAGCACAACAAAATTCTATAAGGATCCATGAATATCCAATAGTATAAACAATATTAAAAGAAATGATGTTATAGACTAAGAGTACATTTGAGGCGGCTATAACTTTTATAAAGATGGTTGCAAAGCTATTATGGAGTAAACAACTTTTTCAAAAATTGTTGTATGTATTATAAATATTTTCATTTCTGAAGAAGTCAGACAACTTTCTTATCGCTGCCACATTTTAACAGTGTGGTTCTCAAAAGCAACTTCCCACCACAAAAGTTTTAAAGCGCTAATCAAATGGATGTGTGCCAGCAATCTGAAAAGTAAAACAGTGCAAAAGCTGCCCCAAACAGACCCTAATCTATTCACTTATAGAATACTATTTCATTAGAACCTGAAGTACTGTTACAGCCATGACATCCTTTTCCTTATGCCAACCACCAGGAACTTCAAAAGCAAGAGCAAGATGTGCAACCTGTTATCCAATAAAATTTTGACAAAAGAAAAAGAGACTAGTAATGAGATTGATGTTACCAAGTGTAATAAAATAAAATATTAAATTATGTAGGTAAAACATAAGCATGATTAAAGTCTTTGCACCGCAGCATCTGCTTGACGTCGATATTCCCCTCCAACATAAACAGACTTTGGCTCCTCAGGACGGGCTGTTTTTGAAAGATCGGATAGTAGTGGTTCAGCAATTTTGACCAATTCCTCGTGTTCCACACCAGATGCTGCAAGTACAATTCTAGGAGCGGTGTAGTTTTCCTGATATAAGCAGAGCAAAGAAAGTTAAATATAGAAATAGTGGATAAAAGGTGTCGAAAAAAAAAAGCTTTCAACAAAGAAAAAAGGAAACTTACAACCAAAAATTGCTCCAAAATGCTACCATTTAAATTATTCAAGGTAGATTCAGAAGCTATTAGAGGGATCGCCAAAGCGCCACTATATCCCGCTGAGTGAATAGCCTCCAAAAGCAAAGCTTGTGGATTGCTAGAAGCTTCAACTATCTCTGCCTTCAATTTACTCACCTAAGATTACAACAAAGGAATCAACTAAAGCCCAATACCACAAGTTTTGAGCTAAAAAAGAGATCACCATGATGTATGATACCTGTTCATTAACTTCCCAATCAAGGAAAACTGCATTTCTCACACTATCAATGAGCAACTCAACCATTTGTGGCACATATGTTTTCAAAGCATCACAAGTATATCCCATCTGTTCACGAGAAGCTGAGGCACTCACATTTCCACCTATAGCTTCTACTTCTCGCACAATGCGCAGATGGCTCCTGTTAGTTGTGCTCTTGAAGGCCATCCGTTCCAACAGCTGTGTAGCACCAAAAGAATCTGGTGTTTCGTATATTGAGCCAGAGTCGACGTACAGCCCTATTGAAGCAGCTGGGTTCTAATCAAACATAAAAAAGTAAATAAGACTGATAATTAATAAAGATAACTCATAAAGACAATTAAACAAGATAAAAAAAAGTCGTACTGGTGATGTTTCTGAAGCAATTTTGACTCCATTTGGAAGAGTTGTGATCCTTGTCTTTCCTGGCTCAACATAATCAGGCAGAGGGGGAGGAAGTCTAACGCCAGGAAGTGGAAAATCTAGGGGAGGAACCTGGCTAGATTTTGCACCAGTAAGCCAGCTAAAGAAACCACCTGATGATCTTTTAGCAACACTTGTGCTGGCAAATCTCTCAGCAGAGGCAAACATGTTGGTCCTCGGTACATGTTGCTGAACTTACAGAAAAGAGAAGATGTATTAATCCGCCATTATCAGCATTAATAGTACTCTTACAAAACTTCTCAAGAATTAACAGCACAAAATCTCATGCTAGGCTATGAACTGGTCCCCTGCTAATATATTGCACATGCTGAGCTAAGACTACCCTAATGGCATATTTGAGTAGCTGATACTTGTGACACTAGATTAGTATAAAAATAATATTTTGCAAAGAAATCGGATAAATTTGGGCCCAAAACGCTCATTCCTAACAAAACATAAACATTTGTATGGACTGCTCAGCAATCATAGAGAATAAAGAATTCAAACAACATTTGAGACTTGGCATTCGGAACTACACTAAACAGCAGAAAGTCACCGAAATATTTTAAGCATGGCAATTTCATAAAAGATAAACAAATAAAAACAAAAAACTCCAAATGTTTACATCCAAGTTGAGGTTTCCATATTTTGTATCATCATCAATGTTAAAAAAGTTAATGAATACACGTGTAAGTATTATTTATAGAATACAAAAAGTGTAGGGAGTTTTAGGATTTTTTTTTATTAGATACAAAATACAATATAATTGATCTCAAATATTTAAATATGTGTTAAAAATAAAAATAATAATTTTCACAAGTTTAAATTTAGACAAATAGACATAGACATACGATTTAGTTTTTCCTTCCTGTGGCATAGTGAAAGGTTCAACATCAAAATAAGACTGAAGAAAAATAGTATAAAAAAGTCAACACAAAAAAATGGAAAAAGTAATATATGAATTTGTAACTTCCTTTTAAATACAAGTATTACATTCTTGCGTTGGTAAATTAGAATTTTACGGCTACAAAGTTTGTACAATTAAAAGCATGCATGGAAAAGAAAAATAATAAAATTGAAACTCAAGAATAAAAATGTGAAGCATTCCTATATGTAGAAATAGTAAAGCATTAGCCTTAGTGCTTCAGCCAAGCAAGAATCAGGAGCTTTATAATTGAAAGCATAAACCTCAAATAAACTAAGCTTCCAGCATATTGCTTTAAAACATTTTAAAAACATCTAGTTTAAATATGCAATACGAGTTGTAAGGAGTCTCAATGATTATTACACTTAAGAGCAGTAATAAGACAAATAATACTACCAACAAACAAAGTTGTGCGTGAAAACATTTGATCTAAATTCTCAGGATGCAGAGCGAACTGAAGACTTATCCTGAAACCACTAAATGTCATATGTAAAGCCTTATTAACTACATGTAGGAACTTGTTGATCATAAAAGACAGAATTTAAGTCAGCTCATAATTTAACAATTACTTTCAGAGTATTTGAACACCTGACAACTCAAACAATGGCCAGCCTAGAAAGACAAAAGAAAATCAGAAGAAACCATTGCGATAAACAACAAAACTCCTCAAACTATCGAAACTTTAAAAAAGATTAATTTGGCAGCTTTAAATGCAATGTAGGATGCATGGGTTGTCATCATTAGCATCAACATTATTAGGCTTTTGCAGCTATTTTAGGTCATCTTTATGAATCCTCCTGTCCGGTCAATTGTATTTAGTTCTGCCTAAGAAGTGAAGCATATTCTTGGCAAATCATTTTCAACAACTTCTATCCACAGCATCTTAGGCTACTTTAAAAAAGATTAATTTGGCAACTTTAAATGCAATGTAGGATGCATGGGTTGTCATCATTAGCATCAACATTATTAGGCTTTTGCAGCTATTTTAGGTCATCTTTATGAATTCTCCTGTCCGGTCAATTGTATTTAGTTCTGCCTAAGAAGTGAAGCATATTCTTGGCAAATCATTTTCAACAACTTCTATCCACAGCATCTTAGGAATACCCATTTTCTTTACTAATGTATCGCTGGTTTTATCCACCCATCTAAAAAGTGCACAAGCTATCCTTTATATATAATCAAATCACTCAAGTTTATTTTCAACCATATCTTCAATAGATGTCACTCCAATCACTTAAGCAATATAATTGTTATTGTATTTATCCTTGTTGAAATTCAGAATAATGCGGAATATTTTCATTGATATGAATTATATGAATTATAGAACAGGAAAGACAATAAAAAAGAAATAACAGGAAAGGAAAGATATAACATCTAACATCTCCAATTAATCAATCCATATTAATTATTAGGAGATAAAGGGAACGACATAAAAAAGTAAAGCCTAAACAAGGAAATGAAATAAATCTAATCCGATAAAATAAATCTAAAATAAGAAATGAAATAAAGTTAGATTAGAAAAAACAATCTAATCTTCATAACTTCGTACAAGAATAAATTATTTCTAATATTACTTCTAACACTCCCCCTTAACTTGAAACATGGTTGAAAACCATGTTCAATTTGAATTTGAAAACATGAAACAATGGGCGAAGAAGTTCCTGTAAAGGTGAACTTGAAATATTTTTCCCATATCGCAGTAGCACTAACTACAGTTCCTACAGTGTTTGTAGGTAGACGAAAGGCTCCTACAGGTAATGTTGCAGGGGAATTTGCGGGAAAGTAGACAACCTGCAGGAAAAACTGACTTTTAGTTTACTGTGGTTGTCTTTGACCACGGTTCCTGCTGTGTATGTAGGTAGGCAGAAGACTCATATATGTAATGCTACAGGGAAGTTTGCAGGAAATGACAGCCTACAAAAAAAACTGGTTTCTAGTTGACTGCGGTTGTCTTTGGCTGCAGTTCTTACAGTCTGTAGGTAGGTAGAAGGCTCCTACAGGTAAGGCAGCAGGGGAGTTTGCAGGAATTAGACAACCAATAGGAAAAGCTGTAGAGAATGGTCTGTAGAAAAAAAAAAGAAAAGCTTTGAAAGTAGGCTTTGTTACAGTAAAAGGCTATGGAAAAGGGACAGATACAGAAAAAAATTTCAGAGGAAGACCTTCTGCAGGAAAAGCTCTGGAGGAGGATTTATTGTAGGAATGATTCCGGAGAAAGACCTAATGCAGGAAAAATTCTGGAGAAATGCCTAATGAAGGAAAATGCTCTGAAGGAGGGCCTGCTGCAGGAAGAATTTCAGTGTAGGACCTGATGCAAGAAAAGCTTCTGAGGGCCTGATATAGATAAAAATTCCGAAGGGGGGCTTGCTGCAGAGAAAAAGCTCCATTGGAAGAGGCTCTGCACCTAGGAGGGCACGTAACAGGATACTTTCGGCTACATAGAGTTCTCGTGGCAAAGGAAAAACAGAAAAGGACCTACATGGAGTTTCTGGGCAGTAGGGAAGAAACAATGAAGGTTATATAGGTCGACTCCTGGAATTCCATCCAAAGATACATCAGTCTCACATTTGTAATAAACTTTCTAAGTCATTTTAAAAGCAAACCAAAGACGAAATCCTCTGTAACAAGCTTCTCTCTTTTACACAATCCATGTATGTGAAACGGCGAAAGAGGCCACAAAGGCGACTGTAGGAATTTGTGGCCGTCGGGAATTTGAGGCTCAAAGGAAGCTGTCGGTAAGGTCTACAAGGAAGTTTTCCAGCTGGCGGAGATGATTTTTGGTTGCTAGGGACCTGCAAGGAAGAGTTCCAACTGCCTGAAATCTGCAGAGGTAGTATCATATATCTAATCCTTGAACCCACGAGATAGCATTTCATTTGCCTCATCCAAAACAAACATTTTGATGTAGTCAGGAAGAAGAGACTGCCACCTTAACATATTAAACACGCGGCCAGGCGTGCCAACAACCACATGAACACTGCTAGAAAGTATTTGTTGATCCTCCCTAACGTTTGCCCCTCCCACACAACCATGAACCTTCACACCAAGCAATCACCAAGTGCTTACATAACTTTTTCGATATGTTGAGCCAATTCCCTCGTAGGAGCGAGAACCAAAGCCTAGCATTCAACTAAACCATAATCAAGCTATAGCAAAATTCCATAACAATAAGTTGTTATCTTTCCCGTCCCAGATTGTGCCTGTTGAATAATTCCTCTTTGTTGAATAGAAGAAGTTTTTTCAAACCGGTAACCATAAATGCCTCGCAGAAGATGTTACAGAAGGCCCATGGAATCAAAGCTTTCATAAACCTCGTCATAGGTTGTAAAGAAGTATTGTCCATCACCCGTAAGCAGCTCATTCAGTTTTGTGTTGTATTGTTGACCATCAAATTGAGACCCTTCTAGTGCAAGTCCAGCCATTTTCTACTTTTGAGAAGACAGACGAGAAAGAGGAAAACTTCTCGCCACTATTTGCTACGACCGGATGAGAAGGCAACTGACTGTGGACTAGCAGGTGAAGTTTGGAAGAGAACAGTTGCTGGAAGGACCAGTGGCTGAAACTTCAGAAACCCGACTGAAGGAAAGCTTGCAAGGAGGCTGACAGCTGAACACCAAAAGAAAAACCTACAAGGAGTGTCGGCGACAAAAGAAAAAAACTGCAAGGAAGATGTCGGCGGCTAGGTAGATGCCTTAGCAAGAGCTAAGGTTCGATCCTGGGAAGGGCAGCACGGCAAAGATTGTCGGCTGCAGGGAATTGGAAGTCTTAGGCGGCAGGAGACTAAGTCTTTTCTTCTGACTCTGACACCATGTTAAAATTCAGAATAATGTGGAATATTTTTATTGATATGAAATGGGGTATAAATAATCTTTACATGAATCCTATGATAGGAAGAAAATAAAAAATAAATCACAGGAAAGAAAAGATATAACACATAATATCTTTAATTAATCAATCCATATTAATTATTTAGAGGTAAAGAAAACAAAATAAAATAGGAAAACCTAAAATAAGAAAGGAAATAAATCCAATTCAAGAAAATAAATCTAAATTAGGAAAAGAAATTAAGTTATATTAGGAAATAAATCTAATCCTCATAATTTCTAACAAGAATAAATTGTTTCCTAATATTATTAGTATGTCCATCATGTTTACTCAACTATGAACAATTTTAAATGCCGACTACTCAAATCAATGCATAATAAATGGCTTGATTACAATATCACAAATTTTATCTTTTAAGTTTCATGAAATCCTCCGATCGCATAGTACTCCAAAATCCTCTGACATTTCACCTGAAGAACCTGTTAAAACTTTTTTTTTCTTTATCAAAAAAGAAAGCAAAATTTCAAAGCTAAAAAAAAAGGTTGTCACCCTTAAATTTGACTTAAGATACTTGCAGTTGAGTTAGAAAACACTTTTTCATCAAAATAGGAGGTATTCATAATGCATTTCATGCACTAGGTCTTCATGGTATATGGGCCCGAATAATTCTATTATCTTATGTTGTTTCAACAATCAATTGCTCATTCATATAACTTCACATATTATAATACAAGACGATGTACGATGTAGGAGAACCTAAACATGAATCTAAACAAATAGTGTAAATATACATTTTATGAATTTATGATTCCTTCCACTCTGTAAGTTTCCCTTTACACAATATTTTTAGAGTGTGTGTGTGTGTGTGTGTGGTTTTAATGTTATAGAAGCTAATATAATTAAAAACCAATGAATAATCTCTAAAGAATGTTCTAAAATAGTCAAACTCAAGATAGTAACATACTAATATTACATAGAAAGTAATAAGAACCTTTTTTATAATGGTTGTAAATCAAGTTAACCATTTTTAAACTATAAGTGAACGTACCAATGGGAAACTCAAAACTTTTTCACAGACACCAGTGATCAAATCCATGCTTAACCCAAAAGTTTAAAGCTATGGGTGTCAACCTCTTGGTATTTATACGCAATATACTTTTTTAACTATGTGATGCGGGATTAAATCCAAAGCCTCGTGCATCAACGTATGCTATAAACATTACTCTGGCATTTTGATTTTTTATGCGGCTTTTTTAAGTAAATTACACATTACAATTTATTTCTTATAAGTTGTGCTTGTTATCATGGGTAGGATACATATGACTAGGGGTGCAATTAAGTCAAGCTATCTCATGAGTCAGCTCATAATCAACTCGATTAATAGCTTGTAAGCCAAATTTGAGCAAACCCCAACTCAACTCGTTAGCTTATGAATTTGCGTGTTTAAAAACATATAATATAAAATAAACTTTAAATATATTAGGATTTAAGGATTTAAACACAAAATTATTAAAAATATTTAAAATTCATAACTGAAATGATTTTTTTATTATCACTCATATAATTATTTATTCTTTCTATTATTTTATTACAACAATAGCTAGATGCAAAATTATTCTCTCTTTCATAATAAATGAACCAGTTCATCCGCCAGCTTGAATTCATGGATTTTAGCTTAAGCTCTAGCTTAAATTAGATTAATTAATCAAGTTCAAGTCAGGTTCACTCAAGCTCGGCTTGAACGCTTACACCCCTACATAAGATTTCCCAATTCTATCATTGTAAAGCTTGCAACAATAAGGTAACAATAAATTACAAGTTTTGTATGCAAACATGTGCATGAAACATCAACAAAACCATATCATAGGACACTTAAGAAGAAAACAGTTAAATAGTGCCAAAAAAAAATTATCAAAAGTAACATTTAATGTCGTTGTACCATACAACAGTGTATTTTATTGTGTTAACAAAATATGTAATATGTTGTGACATAAATGGACATAAAACAACAGAAAATCGTGAGAACACACAAAATGCTCGCGTCTTACAGATATAAAGTCTCAGATTTGTAGTCCATTGAATTAAATCTCAAAATTAAAACTCTATTATAGTTATCAATAACTCCCCTTGTTTGTCCATTCACGTAGTCTAAGAATATTCGCAATTTTCAAAATTCGATTGCCCAAATTTTAAAGTTCGGACATCATGTCATCAAACAATTCCAAAACCAACAATTCAATATCTAATCACCCTACTAATGCATCTAATGTCCTGGTAAGGGAACCAAAAAGATAAAACTAAAAGCATGAAATATAATCTCAATATTCCCTGCCCCCTGTTATAATTAAAATCAATGAAATTCTCCAAAAAAATGTCTAAAATATTCAAATTCAAAACGTGATAAAGTTGGTAGAAACATACTAACACTATATAAGTCAGGAGCAGCCACCTTTTTTAGCAAGGTCATAAATCAAGGTAACCAGTTTTCAAACTATAAGGGAGTAAACTAAAAGGGGACCCGAAGTTTGGTCAAATATGGCACTGATATAACTCCAACTTCAACCCAAAAGTTTAGGACTATGGGTGAGCATCAACCTCTTGGTATTTGTATGCCAATACATTTTTAACCTTTTAATGTGGGACTAAACTCAAAGTTTTATGTACCTAAACATAAGCTATAAGCATTACTCCAATATTTTAATCTTCTTTGCAGTTTTAGAAGTAACTTGCACATTAAAATTCTTTTCCTGGAAGTTTTACTTGTTAGCATAGATACATTGAACATTCCAAACTTTTATCATTGTAAAGCCTGCAAAAATGGGTAACAATATCATACAAGCTATTTACTTGGAGATGAAACATCAACAAAACTTGATCATATGAAGATTAAGAATAAAACTGGTCAACTGTATCCAAGAAAGTTTATCAGAGTAACACTTTGTGTCCTTGTACCCGATAGCATGATTTTTCATATGTTAACAAATTAGAATAATATCTTAAAATATAAACACAAGAAAACACAATGAATCTTTGATATCATAGAAAGTTCCCAAATCTCCCTCATATAAGCTCTATGAATTGCAGTCCATTGAAACAGACTGCAAAATTTGGAGTCTTCTCTATTTATCAATAGCCTCCTAGTTGCCCGGTCCTATTTTTTCAGAACAGCAACCACATTTCAAAATCCAATCCTCCAATTACCACGATTTTGAAGGTAGGTCATCATGTCATCGAACAATAACAAAATCAACCAGTCATTTCCCGATTTCCTTCGGGTACATTTGTCCTGCTATTCGAGCCAGACAGCCAGACAAATCAAATAAAAAGCATGAAAATAAAATGCAATGGCAAATCATATCTGTGAAAATGCCCAAACTCAGCCAATACAATAAGTAGAATAAAACCAGATTACCGATCACCCTCAAATACAATAAGTGAAACAAACTCAAAGGTATTGAGCAATCGGAAAAAATGAAAAACGCTGCTAAACCTAGGATTTCGCATTTGCTAACCTTAAGAGCCCTCATCTGCGAACGGGCAAAACGATACATGATTGAAAAGGCAAAAGATCACAAGCTTTGATCGAATTACTTCTTCCTCTAGGATGAATCCCTGCTACAAAAAAGACGAAGCGAAGGCACAACCGGAGCGGCAGCGCTGATAATTCTTCTCGAGAAATTCAAGGCCGCAGCGCACAAGAAATACCAATCATCCCTCCCCAGCGTAATTTAGCACATAATATTCGCTCCGATTCAACATGGCCACCATATAGCGCAAAATAATTTACATATATTATATACATATTAATATTTTTTTAAGGTTCATTTACATACATACCACCCAATTATTATCTATTCACCTATTTAACACATTATTTTTTTTCACATTTGAACCATCCAAACTTTTGATATTTATTGTGTGCTAAAAAATTTAAGGCGGTAAAGTAATTATTTAACATCTCAATGTTGTACGAAATCAAGCACGCACACACACACACACACAAAAATTATGAACAAAAAGCAAAATAAACACTAGTTAAAGTAGTCTACCATGTGATTGTAAGCATGTAGATCACTTTTTTATCTAAATTAGGAACGTAGGAATTGCAAAGTTAATAATCATAATTGTACAACAATAGTTTGGTGATGATAGTTGCAATCGGGTTAAAGTTATTGGTGATAATAGTGAAGGGAGCACAAAGGTTGTAATTGATTGCTAAAAAGAGAATGATCGTCCACAAATGCAGTTGACAATTGTTGTAATATCATTAATTTGTCATAGATGTTATAATTTAACTCAAATTGGATAAATTTTGGTACTGATAGGGTCATCTCATCAAGCTAGTAAGTTCGCTTATAAGTTTAATGAAATTAGAGTTTTAGATGATTTTTAATTTGAGTCAGGACATTTCTATCCCAAAAAATGCTTCAAAATTCATATTGAATGCCTTGAGGTTCATGTTGAATGATAAATTTGTTGATGATGCATCAATTATCTCCCAAATTTGAGGTGATTTTGCTTACCCATCTGAGATTATCAAAATAACAAAAATATGACAAAAATGTGAAAATTGAAGGATATTTGACTTTTTAGGTGGCTAGCAGTGACAGGAGTCAACTGTGGGAGTACACATCAAGGAAAAGCAATGTCGTTCGACAGTGCAAGTGCATACCAAAAATGGGCTAGGTGGGCCAAAAACTATGAGTCACGATTGTGCATGCACGAATTCGTGACCCAACAAGTCACAATCGGTTCACTCAGGCCCGCGATTGGGATCACCCTGACGTGATCCTATATGTGTGAAATTGAGTGAATTGCTTGCAAACCCAATCACACAAGATCGGGTGTCATAAATGGAGTATTGTGAGTTAAATTGTTTTTTGGTAATTTGAGGAGTTTTGGATCTATTTTCACCTTTAAATCATATGAATCGACCATAAAGGGAGGGGACTGTATACTTCTTCTCTATTGTGTCTGGAGTTCTTTGATCTATTATTGTGACCTCCTTCTACGCTAGCATTGAGCACTTCCCGAAGTTCATTTGGCCAATTGTTATGTCGCATTATGCACTAGAATAGCGAAACCCCCAAACTTTGTTTCCCACAGATGGCAAGTGTGATAGTAAATTAGCAGTGATAGAATCATAATTTAATATATCAATATGGTACAAAGATTCAACTAAATACAATTGCATATTGTACCACTACAGTACGTAGGTACGACAGATGTATTTTAGACCATACATTAATTTGACCAGTGGGGTCGTAAGATGTGGCCGACC
>NEWO01000002.1:5111491-5126379 GCA_003013225.1 Phalaenopsis aphrodite | reverse complement strand
AAATCCCTGGCAAAGGAAAAACACACATAGCTTAGCCTAATTAAAGTAGTCTATCATGTGATAGTACTTATACAGGTCTAATCTTCTCTTGAATTAGGAAAAAGGAAATATAAAATGAAAATCATAACTGTATAACAATAATTTAGTGATAATAGTCATAATCATGTTATAATTTGATTAAAGCAATAACAGACCGCAAAGACCGTAGTTCATTGCTACGAAGACAACAATCTGCCATAAATATTGTCGATGGTGGCTATAATGGCATCAACATACTGTAAATGTTGTTGTTTAAAGACATAGTAGTAGTTGACCACATATGTTGTATTTGATAGCTTCAAGAGTATCAGTTGGCCACAATGACATTATTACAGGGTTGTAATGATAGCATTTGGTCATGTAAGCCGAAGTGGGTAGCTACAATAAAGTTCGCTAGCTATAAAGGCTATAGTTGGAAACTGTTAGCAATTAGTCATGTAGGTTGTAGGTGACCAGGTATGTCATAGTGGGAAGCTGCAATTGCAAAGATTAGCCACCAAGGCTTTAGTTTAAAGTTGCATTAGCAATGATCCACATAAATCATGGTTGCATGTAAGTCGTAATGGGAGCAGCAATAACATCAATTTGTCGTGGAGGATCTAGTTGGTTCTATAGCGGTAGGTGATTACGACAGAGACATCACTTGAATTAAGAAAAGAGCCTCAGAGGTTCGAAGAAAGTCGTCGCTTTCTAAATATGACAGTTTTAAGAAGTTAATGTAGGAAGCTATAGTTGTATCTTTTATATGACATTATTCATTATCTTATATTGAAGAGATGTCATTACACTATATTTGGGATGAACATAAAACCGTATTTAGGGTGCATTATTAAACTGTATTGGAGGTGCATTGTTGCACGGTATTTTGGGTGTGTCATTACACCTTATTCAAGGAGCTTCGCTGCACCACAAGGTTTACAGATAGGGCAAGTAGGGGGTGTCTAGCGGCGGTAGTCCATGACGATTGGAGAGTGGTAATCCATTGTGGTTGACGATTAAGAATAATAGAAGTTATGGTCAGATATACAAATCCAACCCTCCGCATCCCAACCCCGCGCCCTCCCCACATGAAGGAAGTGAGACTCTATAGTGATAGCTTATGTGAGTGATATCTTCCGTAAATATTGCATGAATTCAGACCATTTCTTGAGAAGATCTAGAGTGATTCCTCTGATCAAATGATTTTTAATGAACATTTAAGTGCTTTCATGACATTGAAATTGAGTGATCTTAATCTAGTGAACTGACTATAAGCTCATCAATTTTGGAGTCAATTTAACCTTCCAAGTAATCACCCAAAAGCATTAAAAAAATACTTTTTTAACTGCTTGATCTGGCATTGATTTGACTCAAATTTGATCATTTTTCATATTAATGGGTTTGTTTCATCAAGCCGGTCAGTTTGAATGTAAATTTATTGAAATCAAAGTTTTGAATGATTTTAAATTTGAATCAGAACAGTGCCAACCCCAAAAAACTATTTGATATTTGTGTTGATGCCTCAAGGTTCACGTCGAATGATAAATTTGTTGACCACGCATAAATATCAAATAAACTATTTAACTTTTAAAAAATGAAATACACACTTTCATGCATAAATAATGTGGCATGAATGTAAAAAATGCAAGTTTAAATGTTTGATATGTATATACATTTTATATTTACTTATATAACATCTACCGTTTTAAGACACATAAAAAACACTTGTAATAACTTATCTTGGTTTAAGATGATGTATATTTTAATGCACATATTTTGAGAAGATTCAGACATCATTGTGTTATATAAATACATATAAAAATTTTATCATTAGATATTAGATATGCAGTTATATAAAAATATTCTAATATTTATATTATTGAGTCCAAAACTATTAGGGGAATATACCTAAGGAATAGAGCGCTAGAGATCGAGAGAGAGAGAGAGAGAGCAATAACACAGTATTGAGTAATAAAATTGTGTAACATTTATTCATGAAATATTCCACCTATTTATCCTATTTATCGGAAAATAACTAAATACAATTGCATACTGTACCACTACAATACATAGGTACGACAGATGTATTTTAGACCATACATTAATTTGACCAGTGGGGTCGTAAGATGTGGCCGACCATCCTTTTGGTCGGACAGATATGAGTTTGTGGGTCCCTCATCCCCGTTGATCACAAAGCTAGTGGCCATTAGGCCAAATGGATATTTAGTCATGAGGTTGCGTGTCGAAGTGCCGCTGGGCCTGACAACTACTCGCTGAAATCCCGGATCTCCGCCCCTGGAGCTTAGGGCCTCGTCGCTCTTTCCTAAGCTATCGAAGATGGTAGGTGATGGCTTCGTCCTATTGGATTTGATCGGTTGGATTCTTCAAAGGTGATTTTCTCTTCATTGACTTGAGGCACGCCACTCCTACGAAGTAAGGATTTGGTCGGTTCTATATTTGATAAGGCTTGTGGGTCCGCTTTAACTCTCTTTTAGTTCGTGAGATATCTTTGCGATCCATGTTGGCACATTTTTTACGTGCACTTATGATGAATAAGAGTTGTGGAAGTCACAATGTGGGCTGATTAAGTGTGATGGAATCTCCTTTGGCAAAGGACATTGACGAATTGATTGTGTGAAGAAGAGGAGTTCATGCACATGAAGAGAAGTAAACGTGTGTGTATCTGTTTGACCTAATGGCCATGCAGTTTGGTGACTACCCGAAATGAGGGACACACGACCTCATAATTGTCCAACCAAAAGGTTGGCATGCCACTATTTACAACCCCACAGGATGAATTGTTGTATGGGCTAAAAAACCTTCTGTCATACCAACATAACATTACGTAATTGTATATTTACATTTTTTTATAAATAGTGGTTTATTTCATGAATAAATGTTATAGAATTTTACTGTTTATTACTGTGTTATTGCTTTCTCTGTCTCTTTCGATCTCTAGTGCTCTATTCCTTCAGTGTGTTCCCGTATAGTTTTGGATTCAACATCCCAAGAGGTGTGGTGAGTGTGAAGTCACGTCATCAACAAAAAGAGGAGCACAAAGATCCCAGAGAGAAGGGAGTGGTAAAAAAATAGTAGAAAACATAGACCCCTCAGGAGATAACATTGAGGAACATATGCAGAGAAAAATGTAAAAGAAGAGGACCCAGATCATGGAACAAGCAATGGGCTAGATCGCTGAGGTCCTGAGTGTCATCGTAGCCCTAGCTGTAGACTAAGCCCTGCAAGAGCAGAACCAACCTCAATAGGGGGAACCGACGTACAAATCAGAAGGTGAACCCCAATCCTAAGGGAGCCGGCGACTCCCAGAACTAAGAAAATGTGGGATCCATATAGGTGGAAAGGCAGTGCACAAGATAGACGAAGGCACCATGATAGATAGAGAACACTTTGTCCCTCCAAATATGTGGAGTGGCGCCCCCATAAAAATTCAAACGACCAGCCTTGGAAGTCTAAATAATGCGGTAAAACCCCAATGACCACATCGTTGCATTCAATTCGATTGTATGCTTACTCAACAAATCAAAAGCATTCATGCATCATCTGTTCTTCACCATCTTGAGGTCTTCATCATTGAAGTGGTTTCACGGGCTTCTAGCCGGGAGCATAAGCAACTTTGTTGATTTCAAGAGATTGTTCTTGGCAAAATTTGCTGCGTCCGAAGACCCAACAAGAGTGTTCAGTTTTCGCAAAAGATCAAGCAAGGTGAGCACTAGTCTCCTCGCATTCATCGCACATTTCCAGGGGGAAATTTCGGAGGTAAGAGATCTCAAAGTTGATTTGGTCATAGCCTCATCAAAGCAAGCCTTGAGGTCTGAGAAATTTTACTATGACCTCAGTATTAATAAACCCGAGGACTTGGCAAAGCTATTGCAGAGGGCCAATAAGCACATGTTAATGGAGGAAAGCACCCGCAAGCGGGGATCGAAAGGCTGCCCTTCCCAAAAGAGAGCTCCCACCTGTGACAAATCCTTCAAAATGGCGTCAGACGGGTGGGCTGTGTTTGATTTGTTTGCCACAATTTAATGATAAATAAATGTCATAGATGTTGTGGTAGTGATTTCTTTTATCAGTTTAATGATAAATAAATGTTATATTATATTGCTTGTGTTTGTTCTGTGCATGTATGTAGAAATGAATATGTTATGTTTTTTCCTTTTTTTTTGCTTCTAGCAGTTTTTCGTCGGATTAGAGTCAAAATATTTCGACACTAATATCTATAATAATTCGCTCGATATTCGACGACACTCCGACTCAAATTAGCATCAATATTAGTAAACATTAATTTGTGTCGGATTGGATCGACGCTAATGCATCCTTAATATAGCACCAACCATTTTTCGACCAAATATGTTGCGACATAATATGGAGACACTAATTCTGATGTAATTAAAATGAAGCAAATGTCGACGCAAAATTAATTAGCACACTCAATTTAACGTCACCATTAATTCAACGCTAATCTCGTTTAGTGTCGAAAATTTCTGACGCTAAGCAAACGTATTCTCGTAGTGTCACGGATAAACGTTGCACAATTTTATTGTTCAATATTGGGTTACTGCTCTCTCTCTCTCTCTAGAGCTCTATTCCTTAGGCGTGTTTCCTAATGAATTAAACATATACATTAGTGGAAGCGGAACTAATATTCAGAAAAATAGTGGTGAAAAAAAAGGATTTCAATTTTTAAATTTAAATTTTCTCTCTTATAATTTTTTTCTAAAATTTTATTAAAATGGCAATGAAGTTTCAAATACTATTAATGTTAAATAATTGCCAAGCATTTAAATTTATGGGATAAATTTTTTTAATGTAGTGTATAATATTAAATATTTTATTAAAAGTCTAGGAATAACAAATGACTTTCTCAACCACATTCAAATTCAATCACTATATTTAGGTAAACATCTTAATATTTTATGCTTTAAATCAAAATTATATTGCATGTAGTGTATTTAAATGGAGGGGTTTTAAACTTCCTAGTTTTAATTGGAGAGCAAAACGAATCCCAAAATAAATTTTTGTGAGAATTTGGAACTTTTTTCCTCATTTTCAGCGTGCTATCAATTTCCTCGGAAGCATCATGTGACCATTGCATCGATGACCTTCTCAGCCTCATACCATCGTTCTAACAATGTTCTATCATAACCTGACACATCCTAGCCAATGGTAAACCCATGACGACCTTAATCTTTGCTTGAAGCGATTTTGTCATTCAATGAAGTTCTTTTGAAAGACTCGTTTTGCGGAATGAAGAATGTCCCTCTGTGGTTAAAAAAGACAAAAAATTATCGTTCTTGCGAACATCTTTGGAAGGTGCTCGACAAGCGCTGCTTCACTGAACAAAAACTTTTGCAATTGAGGTTCAACTTCTTAAATGAAGCCTTATAAACTCCAATCTTGTTGGCAACCTTCAAAATTGGTAGGCCTTGCACTCACGACCACACCTAAGACTTGTAACATAGAACATTGATTATTTACGTATTGTTGATCAATGGTCCCTCCATCTACAACAAACCGCCACTTCAAACTGTCATGCCATGAATCTATAATCATAACTTGCCAATGTAAAGCTAAAAAAGTCAAAATAATCCCATAAATTACTTCCAAGTGCAAGAGAATGTTTAAAAGATGTTAAATTTAATTCATATTATATTTAAAACACATGTAAAATTTAATGGTCATTTACATGCTTACTACCCAATTCTAATGTATTTACATATGAAACACATTAATATGAATAGCATGAATTGAAGAAATACTAGCAACATTAACAACAATGGGTACATTTTCTCCTATAACATTGATAGAATTACCACTAGTTCCTACAAAAAACTCATTCAAATCTACTGGAAAAGAGGAAGCATGGATGTAAGGAGGAAAAAGGCCAACCCGGGACCTTACTTGTACTTCTTCGGACAATCAAGTCATACATTTTGCTACTTTTGCTTCTTTTTTTGAAATTAGGAAAAACAGGAGCAAGTTTGAATTTGGCGTTATTGGGACAATTCAAGTGTGAATGAGAAAAGGTTGAACAAATTTTACAATAACCCGGTTTCCATTCATAAATGATATGAATATTCCAATCTTGTCCCCTAACATTGAGAGTAATCGAATTAGGAAGAACATAATCAATATTGAACTAAATATTAACTCTGCTACATGTAAGCTTAGAGCTCGTTGCAGTAAGATAATCAACCGCTAATGCTAACCTAACCTTGCTTGCAATTTTGGAAATTCCCATTTTAGACTAACAAAAAATAAAAAGATTAAGGTATTTGACCCATATAGGGACTACATTAAACCCTTCCTTAATAGGTTGAAAATCCGAAGACCTTTTCTTTGAAGAGAAAGGGTCAACTATTTATGTACCAATGCCCTCCCTGTAAAACAAGTTCGAAATCTTCTACACAATTCAAGCTAAAGAAGAAAAAAAAAACCCTTTGAAAGAGATAAAAGCTCTAGAGGTACCTTCAAATTTTTATATTTTCTTGACGGATTGAAGCAGATTATCTTAAAAAGAACACTTTTCCAACACATATCAAACCATCTCAAGCTTCCAATGCTTCATATGAGAAGGAAACTTTGTATTCTGCATAAGAAGTATAGGGAAGAGCAAAGTTTGACGAACTCATAATGTTCTGCATCAGGACTCTCAATATAATATTTTTTTTCCACAAAGAGGGCTAGTACTAATAGAACAACCCTTCTCTTATAATTTAAACTTCATCTTACAAAGCAATTTTCAGGATTTAAATTCAAAATGAGTAAATTCTAAGTTAAATTCTCATTGTAGCCAAACAGAAATTAGATTTGCATAGAATTGGTAGCAATTAACGATGAGATGGTTGGTCGGCCCTGATGGTCCCACCTGTATTAATCGTGGCCGTTATCCTTCCGATTTTTTAGCTCAAGTATTCTCATCCATCCGATCATCAACACATTTTCATGTTATCCAAACCCTAATTTCCCGCCATCACTTTCTAACGCCACAGATACTCGGCAACTGATAGTGCGAAAGATATGAAGAGGCTCACTGCAATCGGCTTCGAAGGATCCGCGAACAAGATCGGAGTCGGCATCGTAACCCTAGATGGATCCATACTTTCCAATCCTCGCCACACCTACATCACACCTCCCGGGCATGGATTCCTCCCTCGCGAAACCGCTCACCACCACCTCGAGCACGTCATCCCGCTTGTCCGCTCCGCCCTCGATGAGGCTGGCCTTACTCCTGCGGATATCGATTGCCTCTGCTACACTCGTGGCCCCGGCATGGGTGCGCCGCTCCAGGTCTGTGCCGTCGCTGTTCGAGTACTTTCGCAGTTATGGGGTAAGCCGATCGTTGCTGTGAATCATTGCGTCGCGCATATCGAGATGGGCCGTGTGGTTACTGGCGCCGATGACCCGGTGGTGCTTTACGTCAGTGGTGGGAACACCCAGGTTATAGCTTATAGTGAAGGGAGATACAGGATCTTCGGAGAAACTATTGATATTGCTGTGGGGAATTGCCTCGATAGGTTTGCTAGGGTTCTGACACTTTCTAATGATCCGAGTCCTGGATACAACATTGAGCAGGTAACTCGTTGGTTTCCCTGTTTGATTTCATCTGGAAATGTTGATAGGATGATAGCTTTTTTGGAAATAATTGGTTATGTCTTTGATATGCATGATTAAAAGCTTAGCCCTATCAGTAATTGACTGCTGTGGTAGCTTATATAGAAGAAACAATAAAAAAATGGCTTGATATAATGCAGTTTATTGATGTCATTCTTTTAGGATAGCAATAAAATTTCAAGCAAAACTAAATGAAAACGAAAAATGAACACATCAAATATCACAATCATATGACATAAAAGTTAATCTAATCTGTGATATTCAATTACTTCCCCTGTTATATAGAAATCAAATATTTCACTACTGTTCTGTAATAGATTTAAGTTGAATTTAACTTCAATCTTGCTAGACAGAAAAAAAAAAGACAATTTTTAAATGCTGGATTTAGTAAATTAAGCTTTTTCTCAATATCTTTTTAGTTTTGCCATAAAAACCCAAATTTACTAAATTTTGGTGTTGACGGGATTTAATAAATCCTATTTTACAGAATTTATTAAATCCGTTACCAAACAGCCCTAGGATTTAAAAGATGAGCAAATCAAAGATTTGTTTCTTGCAGAATAAGTATATGATACAATATTTCCATGACAATGATGAGAGAGAATGGAGAAACTTGTGTGGAAACGGGACCGAACATGGAGAAGAAGGCATTGCTACTGCTATTAGTATCGTGCTCAATTTTAGATGAGAGAGATAGTTTCTCTCCTCCCTTATTTATTGCAAAAGCTTCTCCTTCTTATTGCTGAAAGTTTAAGCTTCTTTTTCATTTCATTATTTATTCTTCTATTTTCTTATGGTTATGTGATGCCTTGACACAATGGGACTATATGTTGATAGAATGCTAAAATGTGGTAGGTAGCAAGCTTTAATTTATTAGGTAGATTGTGGTAGGTATCACAATGAAGATATTCCGTGTTGCTATTGAATTTATAGGACTTAGCTATAAGGTGTTACAAGCTACATGAGTAAGTTTAAGAAATTTATCTTTTATATGAATCATATCTCAATAATCTCTCAATAATCATATAATTGGGTAGGCTAGCCGTAAGGTTTTTGTCAACTGATAGTCTCTCTTCTTATAATTTGAGCCAAACTTTCTTGGTTGATATAGCGTGCAAACATTTTTTTTAGCTTTTATTTAATGCATTCCCTTCCCAGCAAACTTTCCCCATGGTTTTTATTTGTTTTCACTGACATGAACATTTAATATGAGGGAAATTTGAACCAAAACTTTGTTTTTTATGATGATTTTCAATATTTGAATGTTTTTCTTTCAGTTAACCAATATTTACTTCCTAGTACTTGCACATCATTTTATATGCTTCCGCATTGAGAATGGATTTTTCTTGATTCAGCTTATTTTCACTAAGCTACGGTTTTGTTTTTTACCCAGCTTGCAAAGAAAGGAGAACAGTTCCTTGATCTCCCATACGTTGTTAAAGGAATGGACGTTTCATTTAGTGGTATCTTAAGTTATATTGAAGCTACTGCAATTGAGAAGCTGAAAAATAATGAATGCACTCCAGCAGACCTCTGTTATTCTTTGCAGGTATTAGTAGTCTCATTTCATAGTTGTTCGAAATTTTTAAAGTGGGAAAAAATTGACCTTGTTCTTTAATACGTTGACGAAAATAACAGCTTTATCTAGAAAATAAAATTTTTGTACAAGAACTCAAAGCCATGTGATTATAACGCAAGTATTTTTTTTTTGAAAACGTGCATCTTACCTTGCATTTGTCTTGTGTGGTATAAAACCCGATTGTACGACTCTCTGTTGTATAATCAGTCTACTGTGCACATGCAAGTTCTCTAGTTTCATACTATTTGTTTGTCTAAAGGGGCAATTACATACATACATACCAACCAATTGCTATGTCTTTACAAATCTAACACCTAAACTTTAATTTTTACATCTACACCACCCAATTCTTTCTTATCACATAAAACTATTACCATTTTAACTTTTCAAAAATGAAATAATCCTTTTCATGCATGTGTAAGGTGGTATATATGTAAAAATTGAAGTTTAGGTTTTGGATATGTAATTACATAAGAATTGAGTGGTATATCTGTAAATCTTATTTGTCTAAATAGCAAACTGTAGTTTTAGGGACGCTTAAATTCCATACTGTTCTTACTCAAATATTGCAGGAAACGGTATTTGCAATGCTTGTTGAGATTACTGAACGCGCCATGGCTCATTGTGACACGAAGGATGTCCTCATTGTCGGAGGTGTTGGATGCAATGAAAGGTTACAGGAGATGATGAAGATAATGTGCGCTGAAAGGGGCGGCAGGCTCTTTGCAACCGATGATAGATACTGCATTGACAATGGAGCAATGATTGCTTATACCGGTCTTCTTGCTTTTGCTCATGGTGCGACCACTTCATTGGAGGAATCTACGTTTACCCAAAGGTTTCGAACTGATGAAGTTCATGCAATATGGAGAGAGAAAGCTATCAGCGATGAAAACAATAGTGGCAAATGATCCAAAAATCTGAAGATATAGGTAAAAATCCTGTTTTTTTTTTTTCATTTTGAAGTGAAGGTAAATTGTTTATTTTGTCCCCAGTTCTTGTTTGCTTGCAATTAATAAGGGGCATTGACATACATACGACACAATTCTTATGTATTTACATATGTAACACCTAAACTTTCATATTTGCTTTATAACACTTAATACTTTGACATCACATGAAAATACCATCATTATTAACTTTTAAAAGCGAAACATTCCTTTTAAAGTATAGGTTTATGACATCAAAATACTATGAATATAAATATTAAACTTTAGGTGTTAGATATGAGAATTCTTGAGAATTTTGTGGTATATATGTAAATTTCCCATGTGATAATCTGTTCGAATACAGATAATGCTTTGTGGCATATTGCCTAGCATGTGAGTGCTGACATCTAGTTATTTTACTACCCTTGAAAATGTTGGCTTTCTTCAATACTACTGCGGAAAGACTAGGTTTTTTGTGCTGCCTCTTATTTCAATGCCTATTTTTTATTACAGATGGAAATAAAAATTATGGTATTGTCCAACGCATTATTAAACTCCAAAGTTGATATTTTACTGATAAAATGAACAACTCTAGCACTTGATATGTAATATGCTTTTATGCATTTGGTCCACTTTCCCATTTTTGTAGAAGAGCTAATTTTGACATAATATCAACTATTATGATTATGTTTATACAATATAAGGTAAAATGACCTTTTTTTTATTATAATTATGCAGGCTTAAACTAGATTGCAATTGATTGAATGTAGCAGATCAATGTGCTTCAAGATACCTGTAAGTTATGTTGTTCTATGTAATACTAACTTAAGTTGTTGTGATGTGCATTCTTAAGATGTAATGTACATTTTTCCGTAGGCTATAACATTTATTTATCTTTAACCCGTTTTTTGTTGCTATTTGAATTCATTTGCTGGTTTTTGAAGATTTCTGTGTGATGGCCCATTTTGGCTGACCATCCTGCCATGTTTTTTAGAAGCTCTATAAGGAGGTAGTAATTCTTTTTGAGGTATGTGGAAATGGAGGGTTCAAATTTCTTGAAATTATTATTATTATTACGTTGGCTCGTAGGGATTCTAAGAAGTTGTGTTATAAAAATTAGTTGAAATGTAAAAATTTAAAGAATTGAAAAAAAATATAAGGTAGCTTATGGGGAGTTTAAGAGAATAATTTGTGACGTGAAAAATTCTAGTGATCTTTATATTAGATATTAAAGATAATGAAAAATATATGTATGAGATAGCCAATCAAAGAGAAAAGAAAATTAAAGATTTAACTCAAATAAAATGTATTAAAGATGAAAATCAAAAAGTATTTTTCTTAGAAGAAAATATTTAACATAGTTGAGTGAGCTATTTTGATAAATTTTTCAATGAAGTTTTTGAAAATACGATCGATTTTAGTGATCTTAATGTCGTTAATAATAATAAAATGTTTTTTTTTTACTTTCGCATTAGTATAAAAGAAGTTGAGAAGGCTTTAAAGAAAATCAAGAGTGGAAAATCAGTAGGATCTGATGATATACCAATTGAAGTGTGAAAATATTTAAGAGTTTTGAGAGTTTCTTGGTTTACTAAACTCTTTGATATTTCTTTAAAAACTAAAATGATGCCAAAGGAGTGGAGGAAGGGTATCTTGATCTTTATTTTTAAGAATAAAGGGGATGCACTTGAGTGTGCAAATGTTGATGTGTCATGCTTTAAAATTATGGGAGAGGCTAATTGAACACAAGTAATGGCATGTTACAAAGATTTCTCATAATTAGTTTGGATTTATGCCGGGTAGGTCTGCTGTGGAAGCTATACATTTATTGAGAGGTTTGATGGAGAAGTACAGAGAGAATAAGAAGGATCTACATATGATTTTTATTGATTTAGAATAAAGCTTACGATAAGGTTCCAAGAGAATTCCTTTGGAGAGTTTTAGAGAAGAAATGTGTTGATATGTCTTATATTCAAGTCATTAAAGATATGTATATTTAAATTGTTACTTGTGAACAGAAGGTGGACTAACCAAGTATTTTTCTATTTCAATTGGATTACATCAGGGATCGACTTTAAGCTCATATCGATTTGCTTTAGTTATGGATGCTCTTACCAGATATTTACAGGAGGATGTACTTTGGTGTATGTTTTTTGCCGATGATTTTCTTTTTTGTGGATAAGACTAGAGAAAGAGTTCAAAAAAAACTTAAATTATGGAGGTCTACATTAGAGTCTAATGGCCTTCGTTTGAGTAGAACTAAAATTGAATACTTAGAATATAATTTTAGTAGTAGTATCCCTAGTGGCAGAGTTGTAACTATGGGCGATCAAACTATTAAAAGACGTGAACATTTTATATGTCTTGGGTGTATTGTTCAAAGTGATGGTGATATTGATGTGGATGTTATTATAGAATTCAAGTTGGTTGGTTGAAGTGGAGGGATGCATCTGGCCTATCGGGTGATAGAAAAGTACTATTTAGACTGAAAGAAAAATTTTATAAGATGGTGGTGAGAACTGCAATGCTATATGGTGTAGAATATTGGTCTTTAAAAGAGAAACATAAAACAAAGTTAAGTGTTGCTGAGATGAGAATGCTTAGGTGGGATGAGTGGCTTGACACTTAAAGACAAACTTCAAACTGAATATATTCGTGATAGGGCTAGTGTAATTCTAGTGGCAGACAATATTAGAGAGAGTCGTCTTAGATGTTTTGGTCACATTAAACATTGACTATCTATTGATTTGGTTAGGAGAGTAGATGTTTTAGATTCGACTTTTGTTAAGAAAGTTAGAGGTAGACTTAACAAAGACTTGGGCATATTTTGTATAAAAATGATCTTTTTTATTAAAATTAAATGAAAATTTGACACTTAGGACTCAATAGAGAAAAAAGATTCATGTAACAGACCCTAAAGCAATTGCAATTTAATAATAAGCTGCTATGCAACACCTGCCACAGGAAGCTGTCGCACATGAGTTGCTACGGATAAGTTGGTTGTATATTTGTTTTTTGCAGTTTGAAAGGAGCTGTGCTGCAACTATTTCTGGACAATGATCATTCTGCCCATGTATAATAATGTTGTTTGCAACAAAACTGTTCATACCAGACATTCTATACTTTAAAATTACAAATATCCAGGGCATAACATTACAAAATACAGATAGACACTTCACTTAACAATGAGTAACATGACTACAAAAATTAAGCATAAATATTTGCCGATTTGAACATCTCAAATTTCTAATCCATTGCATGTGAGATCATTAAAAATCTCTAAATCCAACTTTAGCCGAGAAGCAATGAAGCATAAGTATTAGCCAAATAAAAAATCACAAAATTCTCTAGCACAAATAACCAAATCAACACCAAGAGGAACTGACACACAAAACCAAAAGCCACACAGTTTGGGTAAAGAAACAACTACACAAAGATTACCGAACACGAAGAAGAACCACTGCACGGATGAACTATTGAAAAGAGGAAACCACAAAAATATCAGATACATGTGCATTTNCACTGCACGGATGAACTATTGAAAAGAGGAAACCACAAAAATATCAGATACATGTGCATTTCCAAAATCAAAGACAGTGGCATAGTGAAGGTAGGGATTACCCAACACGAAGGGGAATCACCGCATAGAGATACCACAGTACAGAGGAACCACCGCACAGAGCATCGCACGAAGAAGCAACACCTCACACAAATCAAAAGACCCAAACATAGCGGCATAAGAGATTGAGAAGAGGGAGAATAGAACTCATCGAGAGAGACACAACCCCAACCGTGAGAGAGAGAGTGTGTGTTCTTCACAGATGAACCATTGTAAAGAGGAAATCACAAAAATATCAGATACATGTGCATTTACAAAATCAAAGACAGTGGCATAGTGAATGTACAGATTACCCAACACAAAGAGGAATCACCGCATAGAGATACCACAATACAGAGGAACCACTGCACAAGAAGCAACACCTCGCACAAATCAAAAGATCTAAACATAGCGGCATAGGAGATGGAGAAGAGGGAGAATAAAACTCATCGAGAGAGACCCCAACCGTGAGAGAGAGAGAGAGGACCGCTAGGGCAAGACGCGAGAGAGAGGATCGCAAGAGAGGAGGGGCAGCTAGGGCAAGAAATGCAAGAGAGATGATCATGAGAGAGGAGGGGCAGCCACAACAACACTATCCGATCGAACGTGGGCCGCGGCGTCGAATTCTCAGCTGTGTTTCGTTCAAATTTTTCTTAAAATCCATCGCGTTGTCGAAAGCAAATGTGAGGCATTGTGTTTTCTGGCCGCGCCGCAGTAAAAATGTTGCCCCAAACGGGGCCTTAGTGGGATGAAAGCCCGTTGTTGTATTATTATTATTATTATTATTATTATTATTATTTGTGACATTTTGTTTAGATATTTTTCATAACAGTCCATAGTCCGAATGAGAAAGATTGAGGGTTACTAATAGATTGACAACTATGCATAAAACTAACTTAAAAACCAATCAAACGAATTAAATTTTAAACTTAATATTGTTGGCTTGTTTGTTGAATATGACCCGCCACAACATTCAAAATTGAAAGGGCCTCCGACTAATGAATTTAAATATGTAAAGTAGTTATGAATATAATTATATTTTTCTAATTTGTTTATATATTCTATGAATATTTTTTCGTCTTTCACTCATTTTCTAGCACAATGCTTGAATATGAAAATGTTAGTTTAAATT
>NEWO01000002.1:5092335-5108796 GCA_003013225.1 Phalaenopsis aphrodite | reverse complement strand
TAGTATTCATTATTGAATTTTATATGTAATCTGAAATTATGAAGAAACAGATGACAACTCTACTCTGGCGTCACTTTTGGCCCGAGCTTTATTCTTTGATCATTATTATCATCTATTTTTTAGCTCATTCATTTGTTCCACCATAAATTCTCTTGTGCACTCATTGTTTACGAAATCTTTCAAACTTGTGCTTCTTATTCTTGTAAAGTTCTTCTAATTTGTGGCATAATCCACACTCTGCATTTTAAAGAATGTTGAATTCTTTATTATCAGTGATCTTACGCCACCGAGGAAAGGGCTCATCAGAAGAGAATAATTATGAAACTAGAAATGGAAGTAGGTAAAGAGGAAAATTTTCTTACGTATGAATATGAAACGGGAAAAATTTAGTTCAAGTCCTCAAGAATAAGAAAGAGAATATCCTCTTCTCCGTTGGTGGTCTGTCCTATTTATATTAATTTGGGCTGACCCTAGAGGTGGTTACATAAGTGGCTCAATAAAAAAGAAAAAAATACATCAACATAAGACAATGATGTAACCAGAAGTGTTGTGCATTATGTGGTATAACTATGTGACTATGGGGTGAGTCAATGTAGTTGCCCATGACTTATTGAGTTAGCTCGTCAAACTAATTTGTTAAACTTGCTAGGTGAACTGTTTAGTCGAACATGTCGGCTATGTTGATGCTTGTAGTATTGTCTTCTTTATTTAGTGCAAGTTAGATGAGCGAGTTTGCTGAATTGTACTGCCAAATTTGTCAAATTCAACCGCCGCCTTGTACTTCCTCCAAATATGCTTGAAATATTTTCTTTTTGTCACGTGCTTGACAATGGTCAATACATTGATAAAAATACCACCATTTTATATTTTAAAAAGTGAAATTCACCTTTTTTATGCATAGCTACAATGACATATACAAAAAAATAAAGTTTTGTCGCTAGATATGTAAATACATATAGATTGTGTGGTTTGCATGCAAATCTTCCGAAAAAGTATTTAAAGAATTAGTATGCCTTGGTGGTGATTTTTTATTTACTTTATTTCTTAGTAGCATAAGTTTATTTTTGATCGAAAAAGCCTTTACGTTCTCTTGACCTGGCTTTGACACATCGCGCTCTCTTTCTCATTTTGTTGTCTGGCTGGTCCAGCCTTAGTTTCCTTAAACTTGTAATTTTATTTGAAAGAACCCTTTGTTTATAAATTTGTAATTATTTATAGGATCATAAGTTTCTTGTAGGGTGGACAAAATCATCAAATACTTAAATTTTTATTTGATGAGGAAAAAAAAATAAAAATAAAAATATCGAGAGGGGGTAAAATTAATAAATTACTAAAACTATATAAGAAAAAAAATTAAATTTTACTGTTTATATAGAGAAATATTAAATTTCAAGATAGGCAATTGCCCATCCTAAATATAACTTGGGTAGTTGGGGAGACCTGGACTTAACCTGTTCCACCCCTACTTATTGCGTAATAACTTCAATCATGCCTTGACAATGCCATGTCCAAACCTGTTCTAGGCCTTGATGACTTATAAGTAGATGTTTGAGCATGCGTCAGTTGATTTTATTGATGAATTTGATTTATGCAAAAATATATTTTTTAAAAATTATCTTTATATGATATAAATACATGTTTAGAGACTGAAATCCGATTCACTATTTTGAAAAATTTCTCAAAATTATTTTGACAAAACTTGATGATATTTAATTTACACAAACATTAATTAATGTTCACTTTGAAAATCAGTCTTTTTAAAATAATGTTGGGCATTGAGCAACGGTAATGTCATCTTTCTCGAGAAGAAAAAACATGATGTTGTTACACATACCTTGATAATGATGGCAATTGACAAGTTCATATAATATTCATAGAAGTATTTGAAATGAATTAGGAAGATTTATATACATTTCACTTAATTCATTTGTATTTGCTTATCTAACAATTGATACTTCAATTTTTACATAGTTACTGTATGTTAAAGAGTGCTCTGCTGACCTTGAAGAGATTCAATGGCCACCTCAATCGACCATCAATCGGCTACCTCAACCAGCCTCACTTAGTCAGCTACCTTAGTCAGGCGCCCACCTATGCTAGTCGACCACCTTCACCAGCCTGCCACCCTCAGCCAGCTGACCTCCTCAGCCAGTCGACCACCCTCAGCCAGATCCTCAACCAGCTGTCCAGCTCCGACACTCAGCTTTGCTGACTGATGAGCTCTCGAGCGATAGATTTCCATGACCATCAACCGACCACCTCAACCAACCAGCCACCTCAACCAACCGTCCACCTCAACCAATCGATCGCCCTCTATCAGCCACCCACCTCAGCCAGCTTGCCTCCCTCAGCTAGCCAACCGCCCTTAGCCAGCCTTCCATCCTAAGCCAGCTGGCCACTCCCACACTCAGCTTTACTAATCGATGAGCTCCCGAGCGATAGATTTCCATTACCAAAAAGACCGAAATGTCCTGTACCACCTCTTTTAAGCAAGCGTAACATTGTAATTTTATCTTTTGTCCTTCTATCATCTATAAATAAATGGACGTCTTCATGTATTAGGGATCATTTTTTATCCTTTTGAATGTACTATCTCATTTGATGAAATAAAAATGATCAAATAGCCCGAGAATATCCCGTTTTGGCCCTTAGGGCCAAGTCCATGTGCACACACACTCTCCTCTCTCTCATACTCTCTTTGTTTCTCCCTCATGATTCCCATAACTCTATCCCTTGGGCGTGATTTATTGAAAAAATCAAGATTCAACATCCCAAAAGGTGCAATGAGCGTGAATCGTGCAACCAATAAAAAGAGGAGCACACCAAGGAGGAAACAATCCTATACAGAGACATTCCAAATATGAGATGCACAAAGAAATTTTCCCTCAACGCTCAAAGCATCTCAAAATCCGTCTCTAAACTTTACACGAAAAGATCACTAGAGGTTGTTCCGTGCTTAGTAGCGACAAGCTCTACAAAGGATAAGACACAAATCGCCCGAATAACGAGTCTCAACAGTTACCTCTGCGAAGGTAGCGACAAGATTCACTTAAGATCTGATGAAAGGTGCGGCCTGACTGAGGCAACAATCCTATCAAGAAAACAAGATAGGTGAGGAGTAAGACTTGAGTTGGACGATATTTTATAAAAATGCCAACCAATGTTCTTCCTGGGGACTGGGCCGCTAATCAACATAGAGCAAAAGTTGACCCAAAAGTCTCAGGATGGCGCTTCGTAGCTAACAAAAATAGGGCGCAAAAGACTACTAAAAACTAAGGGAGTATAATTGGCACATTATTGCGACTGCATTTTTTGTATTTATCACAATTTTGCCTACAAGATGTAAGAGACTTGGAAACTTTATGTATGTTAAAAATGTGCTATGTTGATCATAAAGAGATTCGATGGCTACCCTCAGCCAACCGACCACCCTCAGCCAGTTGTCAAGGTCAAGTCCATGTGCACACACTCTCTCTCCTCTCTTCCCTACTTTCTTTGTTTCTGTCCTCTGGTTCACAATGCTTTATTCTTGGGTGTGATTCACAGGACAAATCTGAATTCAACACGTATAATCTTAGGGATGCATCAAAAGATTAATTCCATTTAAAAAAAAAAAATTAAAATGATGATATCATTAATGCGATATTAAAGATTTTAGTGGTGTACATGTTAAAAAAAATTAGATGTTATAGATGTAAATATGCATAAATTGGGTTGTATTTATGACATAATTATGATATTAAAATGTGAAATGTATAAATACATAATTTGTGTAATGCACATAGTTTTAGGATGATTTACCCACATGTCACTCAATTCTTGTGTATTTACTTATATAACACATAAATTTTAATTTTTACATGTAATCTTCTCTCTTCACAAAAAGATGTATTTCACCCTTTCTTTGAATCAGTATCGTAGTATGTTTGTTTTGATATGAAAGATTTCGGTGGTGTAAATGTAAAAATTTAAATTTAGTTGTTAGATATGTAAATACATAACGAATGGGGGGTATGAATATAAATACCGCTTAGTTTATATGTAAAGCTAATGCAAAAGAGCGACACACACGGCTTGCTCCCCATCTGAGCGCGTAACTGCAAGTTGGTCAATACATGTCGCAAGTCGCACTCCGTCACCTGGTCTCCTCTCACACATTCCCTCCCTTCCTCTACTCTCTCCGTTCCTTCGCCACCAGCTACACCGCCCGCGTGGTCCACGCAGACTCCTCCGGCCGTCAAATCATTGTCGAACTCGACCCCTCTAACCTCTCCTTAGACTCTCATGGCTACCCCATTCCCCGTCGAGACCTCATCTGCCACATCTGCAACCTTCTCCGTACCCCTCCCTCGCCCTCCACTGATCCCCTTCTCGACGTCGCCGACTATCTCCAAACCTTAACCTTAACCCTAACCCCCTCCGAAGTCAGCGAGATTCTCAAATCCCTCCGGCCCCTTCGAAAGGCCCTTGAGTTCTTCCGCTTCGTTAAGACCCTCCCTGGATACCGCCATGACTGTTTCGCCTACAACCGTATCCTTGCCATTCTCGCCCGTTCGAGCGCTGAACAAGATATAATTGGTGGGATTGTGGATGAAATGGTGAAGGAGGGGGTTAAGGGGAATATATCGACGGTGAATATCTTGATCGGGGCTATGGGGGGAACGGAATATGATAGGTGTTTGGAACTTGCCAAGCAGTGGGATTTGAGGTTCAATGGATACACATATAAGTGTTTGATGCAAGCTTATTTGAGGCATCGGGATGTGCAGCGGGCATTTAGGGTTTATGAGGAGATGGGCAGGAGAGGCTATAAGTTGGATATATTTGCTTATAATATGCTCTTGGATGCACTGGCGAAAGCTGACAAGGTAATTCTTTTATAACTACTATTTTGTTGCCCCTATAAGTTGGATATATTTGCTTATAATATGCTCTTGGATGCACTGGCGAAAGCTGACAAGGTAATTCTTTTATAACTACTACTTTGTTGCCCAACCTTATGAATAAATTTTTTCCTCCCTTAATTTTATATGGGATTCAAACAGCAAATGCTAGCAGATTTTTCCTGAAAGTATCTTTTGTTTTATTGAATTTTTTTATTGGTTTGTCACAAAGCTTTTGAGACTGCTGGTCTACTATTATCAATACTATTATGGGCCACTAACACCTAAACATTCATATTTATATGCATACCGCTCAATTATGTGCGCACTGGCTGGCTCTTTTGTTGGCAGTGTGAGTAAGTCTCCTGGGGTGGGGTCCCAGATTCGATGCTCGCCTCGAATAAAGCACATAGCATTAACTGGGGTGGATTGCAAGTATATCGTGCGGTCCATCTTTAAAAAAAATATGCATACCACTCAATTTTTTAGCATCACGTCCAAAATACCGTCATCATTATCTTTTTAAAAGTGAAATACAAGGCGTTACAAGTGTAAATATCAAACTTTAAGTGTTTGATATATAAATACATAAGAATTGTGTGTAATGTATGTAAATTCTCCTAATATTATCAGTATGCCATCCTAATCTATCAACCCTTATGTTGATGCCAGCTTGGTGAACAATCAGTTCGATTTGTTAAAGAACAACCATGAAGTTATCCTTGATAATGAATAAGCATCGTCGAATAGCATGTTTTGATTTGAATCCACAAATGTCAAAACTGATTCATGAGTACAGTTATGATGGCTTGGATGGGTAAGCCCGAGCTTCTGGTTAAAATTTGCCAAAGATGAATTTTCATTAATTTAAAGAATGGAAGAATCTTTTATTTTATTGGGATTTTTAATAGTTTGCTTTGCTAAACTCTTTAAAGTTACTGTTATAACACTCAGATATCTAATAGTAGCATACTTTTGTAGTTTATTATCTCTTACATAGGTTTAATTTGTTATTGAGGGATTGGAGTTTTAATTTGTGTGTGAATTAGGTGTGGATGTTGGCTGATTCAGGCTGTATCACATAAAAATTATATTTTATGCTCTTTATTTTTCTTTCCCATTTCGTTACTAGTATTAAGATTAGTATGTGTTAAGCTAAAGTGATCATTTATTCTAATTTTGTTGCCCATCCCTTTAATTAATTGTAATTACCAAAACAGTTTCTGATAGCATTGATTGGGTTGAATTTTCAAATTTAATGCATATCTCATAAGCACCATTGAATCACTTGAATAGTTCAACTTGAGCTTCCTCTACTCAAATTAAATTATTGATCATGTTTGAGTCAAAAGTTAAAAGTGTCTTAGTGCTTATGCCGTCATCTGAGGTTAAATTGTGGTAATGAGCGTTAAGTGACTTTTTAGTCAAAATTCATTAAAGTTGATGCAATAATGATGTTAAATTCAGGATGGCTTATTTTTAAAATCATATGCTTAGGCTTATGTTCTACTTAAAAATCATGGTTTTAAGTTTCAGTGGTTTTAATGTTGTTAGGCCATTTTTTAGTTGAAATTTATTTGGAACTTTTTAGTATTTTTATTTTCAAGGTTGTCCAAAAGTGAAGAGCTTCAAGAAATTTTTTGATGATACTTGGTAGGTTGACCCGAAGCTTGTTGATTTTTTTAGTGAAAATATTTATCAAAAATCTATTTGATTTTTGTGACCAAGGTCTCATTATATTTCATGTGTTGTAACTAGAAATTTGATTGTACAACCTTCTTTAATGTTTTTAAATTATTTTTTGTATTAATTTATAATAAAAAAGTATCTGAAACCACCACTGAAACTGAACACTGAAAATGAAGAAGCTATTTGAAGTTTCAAAATAAGATATTTTATATAGGATTGAAAATGAAGCAGAGAATTAAAACTCCTTAAAAAAGTATCTACTTTGTATTGGAATTTTTATAGAATGTTTATTTTGTTGGCTTGTTGTTGTATCCTTATCTCATTATTTTTTCTCCTTGCAATAATAAACTTGTATGCTATGGTTAGTAGAATTGCATTTTTTTTTCTTTTGATATTTATATTTCTAATTTAGAGAAATAATGCTACTTCAGAATTGATGTTTTTTGTATTAATTTAACCATTCTCCTGCTGCTTACTGAAACTGAATAAGAGGTTTAGCACAATACTTAGTGGGTGGTAGCTATATTTTTCTTCATGAAATAAAGAATGAAATTTTAGGTGGCTTTTTGCTTCTATAGAAATTTATTTTAATTTTATTTTTAATGTTTTCTATATGCAGTCAATGATGGTGTTTATCTGGTATTAAACTACTAGAATAAAGTTATATATGTTTTCTTTCCCTCGGTGCACATTAAAACTTTTTTTTCCTTGTTCTGATTTTTCCAAGGCAATTTCAATTAACTGAGCTACCAAGATTCTCACCTCTAAGTTTTACTTGTTTTGTAAATTTTATCTCTTCTATTTCTGACTCGATTGTTTGGCAGGTTGATCTGGGCAATAGAGTTTTTGGAGACATGAAGCAGAAGCACTGCGAACCAGATCATTACACATACACAATTCTCATTAGAATGTATGGTAAAAGAGGAAACATAACTGAATGTCTCTCTTTCTTTGATGAGATGGTAGGAAAGGGGCATTCATTAAATCTTATTGCACATAATACCATGCTGGAGGCCCTTGCAAAAAATAGAATTGTTGACAAAGCAATCCTTCTTTTCACAATGATGATCAGAAGGGATTGTCGGCCCAATGAGTTTACTTACAGCATTATTTTGGAAATGTTAGCTGCAGAAGGCCAACTACATCGATTGGACGAAGTTGTTGACGTGTCAACCAAGTACATGAATAAATCAATATATTCTTATTTAGTTAAGGCACTAAGTAAATCAGGTCATGCAAGTGAGGCCCATAGTTTGTTTTGTAGAATGTGGAACTTCCATGATGAAGGAGATAGAGATGCTTTTGTGTCCATGTTGGAAACTCTGTGCAATGCTGGGAAGACAATGGAGGCAATCGATCTGTTGAATAAGATTCATGAAAAAGGAATACCTACAGACACTATGATGTACAATATAGTGTTTTCAGCTCTTAGTAAATTGAAACAATTATCATATATTCAAACTCTGTATGAAAAAATGAGGGATAGTGGGCCTTCCCCTGATATTTTTACGTACAATATTCTTCTTTCAAGTTTTGGCAAAGTTGGCCTGGTTGAGAAGGCTTTGGAACTTTTTGAGGAAATGAAATCCAGTGTTTGCAAACCTGATGTCATCAGTTATAATTCTTTGATCAACTGTCTTGGAAAAAATGGTGATCTTGATGAAGCCCATATTCGGTTCAAGGAAATGCAAAAGAAGGGCTTAAATCCTGATGTTTTTACATACAGCACCTTGATTGAATGTTTTGGAAAAACAAATAAAGTTGAGATGGCTTTTAACTTGTTTGATGAAATGCTAGCTGAGGGATGCCACCCAAACATTGTGACATACAACATCTTGCTTGACCTTTTGGAGCGAAATGGGAAGGTGGCAGAAGCTTTTGAACTTTATGAAACTCTGAAAGAACGGGGGCTATTTCCTGACTCAATAACATACACAATACTCGAGCGATTAAAATGCTCTTCACATAGAACGGTCAGGTTACACAAACAGAGTCATGTTAGCGGTTGGGTTGTTAATCCTTTTAAATGATTTGTCTAGTATAATGATGATGAAGGTCAACCCATACATCTACAAACCTTGATGTATGTTAACAGAAGTGTGCGATTTTCTTTTGGCTTGTAATTTAGTTGAAATGGCTAGATTTTATGTGCCCAGCAATAAAAGAGGATGGAAAAATAAGTAATGTACCCCATGAGTGGAGTTACCCAATCTCCGGACGGAGGCAACAAATGCTGGTTGGCGGTGATGGACAACTCCATGGCTGGCTGGTGGTGCCACAACCAACGGGCAGCCAACAAGGTTGGTGGGCAGAGGTTGTTGGGCAGCTATAAGTGGCAGAAATATCCGTGGCTTGCAGTGTATTCTAAAATCTGCCAAATCTGATTAGTTTGGAATCCTCCACAAATAAACTATGAGGTGAGTTTTGAATTTCCTGAAAATTTACTTTGTATTTCTGTATGCGCTAGAACTACCGACACGAATCTCAAAGATAACAAACAACCATAAATAAAAATTCTTCCCCAAGGGTAAACAGTTGACTGACAAGTGTCAACCAAGTAGATGAAACTGCGTCTCTAAACTCAAGATAGGTCAAAGCTCTGGAGAGGGTTCCTTACCCGATAGCGACAAGATCCGCCAAGGGTGAGATATAATTCATCATAACAATAAGTTTCATCAAATACCTCACATAGATGGCGACAAGATCCGTCTAAGACCTTGCTAATAGGGGTATCCGGCTGTGACGACAAACTGACTAGGTAGATGTGATGTAGACACTGTAAAACTTAAGTCAAAGCGACAAGTGAGTCGCGGTTCACCCGACAAAACAAATCGACTCATTAGTCGAATGAATGACCGACCGAAGAGCAAACAGAAATCCCCTGATCACGATTGGACTACTGACCTGATTTTGCTGCGGCGAACGAGATTGTAAACACATCAATTGACCAAATACAAGACATGATCACCAACTAGTTGATTGCCTCCCTCGGCTGCATTCTAGCGAATCGACTAATTACCGCAATATCAAAATTCAAATTGTAATATACATATGGAATGAGATTCATACAATTTTTTAGAGCATTAATCATATTAAAAATGATTTTCATAATTGTTCGCTCCTTTCTATAATTGTATCAAATACATTTTTATAAATAAGAGACAATGACGACCAAAGTGGGTAAGGATATTTGGACTCCCCCGATTCCCTTCGCAGTAACTCTCAGTTCACTTTATTTTCCATTTCACTTGGCTCTAACTCTTGAGGTGTGTTCACAGAAAACAATCCGAGATCTAACATTCTGAAAGGTGTTGCGATGAGCGTGGGCATGCCTAGACGAAGCGGAGCTAACTATGAAGGAAAAAAATTCCTAAAGAGAGATAACACACATGGAGCTCAACAGAGACACTACACAAACAGATGTCCATGCACAAATCCAGGGCTTACAAGCCTAAGTGACTCACATGATGGAGCAATTCGAGTTCCTTCGGGTAGCAATCACCTAGAGGAATGGCCAAGTGCCTCAACTGGTAGGAACCCCAGGTAGTTCGTCCCCAAAGGCTCACCCAGGAAACCTGTCTAGCTCGCACAACTAGGTCAACAACCAGCATACAGTGGGACAAGACGAGTCCCAACACACCGATGCAGTCGCCTTTGCACAACCAAACGGGTGATGGGAAGAACAGGTGTGAGTGCCAGTCTGACTGCTCGCAGGAGGGGCTTTTACTCGCCAAATCAAAAAGCAGATACCTCCGCCCAAGCTAAGGATTCTTCGCTTGGATTCTTACAAAGGGAGGACCAACCCGATCGACCACCTCATGTCGTTCAAATCATCCGTCGGTCTGCTTCAGATTGATGATCCAATAATTTATCGTCTCTTCTTAACCACCCTGAAAGAATCGATCCTTCGGTGGTTCCACGGTCTCCCAACCAAAACAATCCAAGTTACTACGAGTTTAAGAGACTATTCGTTTCGCACTTCTCAAGCGTACAGAAGTTGAGAAAAGAATAGGATATCCTGCTCAACCTCCAGCAGTGAGAAAAAGAGAGCCTACAGGCCTACATCACCTACTTTTAGAATGAGATGTTGTTAGTTAGAAATCTACAGCCAAAAATAGCCGGGACGACCTTGAAACAAGGAGTCCTAAGCAAGCGATTCTGTTATGACCTAAATCTGTTTAAACCAACTACTTTCACAGAATTAGGAGATGACGAACGAGCACATACTTGCCGAAGATGACCTCGAGAACTCCTCTAACGGTAATCCAGAATCGTCCAACCACCCGTCAAAGAAGCAGAGAGAACGGGGCAAACAACAAAAGGCGAAGGACAATCAGTCCGTCGGTCACCAAAACATCTCTCGGTTTCGAGATCAACGGAGAAACGACTGAGACAACCATGACCGAAAGCAGCGCTTCGATCGCCGGCCAGCTCAATTTTATGAGCGACTGCATGTTTATAGGAAAATGCGAAGTTTGACACTCCTTAACATGTCGATGGCTGAAATAGTCCAGACCATCCAAAACAAGAATTACTTCAAGTCGGCACCACCACTAAAGGTGTCACCGAACTTACAAGATCCGAAATGGTATTGTCAGTAACACTGTGACCACGAACACTGCATAGAGGAGTGTCGTCACCTCTAGAACCTAATCGAAGAACTCATCCGTGTTGGGAAGCTTAAAGAATTTGTAGCAGTCGTTGCACATACACGACAACAGGGTTAAGCGCCGACAGGGGATCCATCCAATGGGGTTGTCAGGGCGAACGAGGTCCATGTAGCAGGGATAATCCCCACCATATTCGAGGGAGGACCCCGCTTTCCAGTTTAATGAGACAATGTTCGGGAAAGGTATTCTCCGTCGTCTCGTACACACGTAATTACTTGCCCATTATTTTTACAGATGCATATCTCCCACCGAAGGGGAAGCTCTACAATAAGGCGATCGTCGTCACAACGCTGATCAACAACTACTAGGTGGCTAGTATTTTCGTTGATATAAGAAGTTTGGAGAATATCTTGTTCAAATCAGTGTTCAACATGACTGGTTTGAAGGCAGATTGGTTAACAACACCGACCGGATCGTTTAGATTCTCAGGCGAAAGGAAAGAGGCGCTAGGCCCCGTCGTTGCTGCCATCTCTTGGGGAGAGCCAGGAAATAATATAATAACACAGAGGATTTTCTTGTGGTAGAGTGATCACTACAATGCTATCTTTAATCGATCACACCTGAACAACTACCAGGCAACAACTTTCACCTACCATATAACAGTAAAGTTCCCAGGCGGCGGAGAGGTAATTATGGTCTGAGGAAACTTTGGGGCAGTCTAGAAATTGCTATTGGCGAGCAGTTTTGAGCGTCGACTATGAACCGCTCGACATCCAGATCTAAAGGGAGGGGGGTCTCAAGACCAGTGAAGTCGTCATCCAGGTGTCAATGTCTAACGAAGAACCCGCTAAAGGTTTTATGATCAGTGAATGTTTTGACGTAAGATTCAAGAACTAACTGGTACAGACGCTTCAGGAGCACCAGGAAGTGTTCGCTTGGACTGCAGTAGAAATGTCTGGTGTTGCGATCGACGCAACGTGCTATCAGCTGAACATCAACCACTACTCGTAGTTGGTTCAACAGAAGATCTGATTAACCACCGGAGCTTTGGCCGAACTAATAGCGGCGGAAGCACAAAAGCTGTTAGATGTCGGCTACATCCATGAAGTCCAGTACTCAACTTGGCTCTCAAATATCGTCATGGTCAAGAAAACCAATGGAAAGTGGCGAATGTGCGTCGAGTTCACTAACCTCAATGCCGCTTGCTCGAAGGACACCTACCTTCTATCGAAGATTAACACATTGGTGGATGCATCGGTCGAATTCTCGGCAATGAGTTTCCTCGACGCTTACTCCGACTATCAGCAAATACAGATGCATCTAGCCTATGCAGGGGAAACGACATTATTACTTTGCAAGGTGTTTTGTTTTAATGTAATGCCCTTTGGGCTTAAGAATGTGGGGCGACCTATCAACACCTTATTGATGTAATTTTTTCTAATAAAAAAGAAAAGAATGTTGAGGCGTTTTTCAACCAAATCTTAGTTAAAAGTAAGTCAGCCGAACAACACATCGAAGATTTAAAAGAGACATTCAGAACACTCAAAAGATTCAATATGAGATTGAACCCTGCCAAATGCACCTTAGGATGTTGATCGACAAGTTCTTCGTTTTCTTGTTGACTCCCGATGGATTGTAAGCCAATCCTGAGAAAGTACAGACGATCTTAGACATGCCCCCCCCCTATGGAGCACCAAGAAAATGCAGGGACCGACCGATCATATTTTTGGGCTCAGTCGTTTCATTCGGAAGTCGGGCGCAAGTGTGCAACGTTCTTTAAGACATTAGGAAAAAATCAGGGTTTCGAATGGACAACTGAATGCGAAGAGACGTTCAAAAACTTGAAGAATTCCTTAGCATCCCCACCAATGCTTCAGAGCCCGAAACCATCGAAAGAGCTGTCACTGCATCTAGGAGTGGGCGAGAGGTTGTAAGCTTAGTTCTAGTGCTTCATGGTGTTGAAATCAAGTACCCGATTATGGAAAAACAAAACTTTGCTTTGATTATTTCTGCTCGCAGGCTGTGACCGTACTTCCAGATACATCTGATCTGGCTCATCACAGACCATCCCTTGAAATCTGTGCTCACACTACCAAAGCACTCCTATCGACTGCTGAAGTGGGTAGTAGAACTCAACGAATTCAACATAACCTATATTCCTCAGACGACAGTTAAAGCCTAAGCAATCACAGACTTTCTGGTTGACTTCTCCACAACAGAGGAGTCAGACAAGAGAATCGTCATTGAAGACAGGACATGGTTTCTATATGTCGATGGAGCCTCAAAACAGACAACAACAGGACTAGGTTTGGCCCATCCCGCCCATCCGTAGATGGTGAAGATTTGGAACTAGAGAAATAAGCAAAGCCCTGCAAAGTGGAACCGGGCGAGGGGAGAGGAGGCTCAGCTGCCTTGGCCCTCGCAGCCCAGGCCAAATGAGTAGCAGCGGGTCTGGTAATCAACGGAGAAGTGATGATCGGTTCGCCTGGCTCAACGGAGGAAGGATTTACAACAACAACCCCTTATGAGTTTCTTCGGAGACCGTTCTTGCCCCTTTGCTTTGCCCTGCAATAACCGAATGAGATCGCTCGATTATCGTTAACTCACCTGTCATTGTGTTCTGAACAATGTTCGTTGTCTCATAAACAGAAGTTATAAATCGCCCGATATCAGGACGCGTAACATCAAGAATGATAGTTGTCATAAAGGTCTCACGGGAGGGACTGAACTTCAATCTCTGTCGTTGCTTTTCCTTCTCCACTTTTGCTCAGGCGGCTTTGTTGGCATTCGAAGCTTTCCAGTCACCCGCAACCATCCTCCTTTCCATTAGCCGGTTCACCATCCTTTCTGCGGTATACTGAGGGACCAACATCAGATTCCCTTTTAACACCTCTTGGAAGTCCCCCAGATTAGTCGGTAAGGCCCTAGACTTCCTATCAGCCACCTCCCGCGGGCGAGTGACAATCTCCTAGCCGCCACATATAGAACCGACCAATAATTTTTTACGGCATCCCTTGATTTTGTTCTCAACACCGTGCTGGCGAAGCCTTCATCCAGGCGAAAGCATGATAAACCCTCCATTGTCGATCTTGAAGGAGTAGTGACAAAAGGTGTTGATTGACTAAGGGACTCTGAAACGACGACAAAACATGATAAAAGTCACGATGGTTGCGATTGAGTTTGGAAGAAATTGGGCCAGAATGACTCTGTATCTAGTTAACACGCTCCTGAGCTTAAGCCATAAGGGCAACCAGAGACCGTATTTAAACTGATCTTGACAGAACAACAGATCAGGGCCCACGTCGTTGGTCGGGTGCTCTACGATGGACATCCTGCGAAGTGTGATTTGGGCGTCCAACCCATAGCGCGCTTGAAGACTCTTCACATCCTCGTCTGTCAAAGAAGAGAAAACGACAGCCCTCACGATGTCGGAGAGGACCGGATAATAATTTGGAGCCATCGCACTGAATAAAAAAAACAGAAGAAAATGAAGGAAATGGAATAAAATATCTCGAAGACCAAAGTACAAAAGCGGAATAAGACCACCCATAACTCTACTTATAAGGCGGGCGTGCAGGCCGAAGAGTCGTATAAAGATAAGCGTCATTCCAATTGTCATTTCAAATTCCTTAAAAAATTATTTTATTACAATTATCATTATTACAGGTTTCAGACAAAATGTTAAATAAATGGGTCCTCTATGGCATCAGATGAGGCATACCCATTCTCAAGCAACCACTGGAGGACCACTCTCCATCAAGCCTAATTAGCTCCATCTTGTCTCCTCATCATGGAATTGACTCAGAACTACTGAAATGTTGATGGATCCCATCTCAGCATGGACGTCGTTTAGGGAACCTAGCAACAAATGAACATCTCCCTCTAGTTGGGGACAATGGCCCACAATTATTGAAAGGTGACCTCTAGAAGTTCGCAACGAGGCATCCATTTAGGCGCAAATGAGTTGGTCGGGCCTTCCTTTGTCTGGTGCAGAGCCTGTACCATCTTCTACACCCGACCTACCATGGGCCCAAGAGGGAGTCTCCGATACAATGGTTTATCCTGCTGAGAGATTTTGCCCGTGTTGGTCGAAAGAATAAGGGGTGATGATCACATCCAGGGACTCAGCGACTGACAGGAACCGAGTCGACCACATCTTTCGGCAGACCGCCGCCCTCGACATCCTTCATCCCAACCGACACATCTGCGTTTAAAAGGAAGGTTAAGTTACTGTGCCACCCAAAGCCAAAGGAAATTTCTTATATACCTATGAGCCTCTCTAGCTCTAATCCAGTCAAGGGATGACCTTCCTCTCTCGCTATGGTGCCTCCTTCATTTTCCCCTGGGGGCAGCAACAAAGGGTCAACTGCCACCTTTGCCCTCGGGCTATGATAATCGTCGGTAGTCTTTTCCCTAGATGGGGCTGATGGGTCAACTACTCGGGCCAGAACCTATGGGTTTTTGGAGTAACTGACAACCGTCTTTCAGGCCTCTCGGAAGAAGTAACCTTGTTGACCAACTCGGGACCAACCGTCTCCTGTCTCTTTTCTTTTTTGACCACCTCTTTCTTTTTTGGGACAAATGTCAAAGCAGGTAGATACCTCGCCAAGACCAGTAGACTCGGGTTGACTGCTTGTTGCTCGTGCCACATAACATGACGCCTACCCAACAACCTGGAAAATGTTGGGAAGTGATGAACAACTCAACTCTTAACCTTATTTATAAGACACGCCGAACACAAAAATAAAGGAAGAACTAATCATTAAATTTTCATAATTTTTGTGGCACGATTAAGATAATAATTTCTCTATCTTTATCGCAGCTGTCGCCACCAAGGAGCAGAAAAATTTGAGGAAGTAATTTGTATATACTAGAACTACTGACATGATTCTCGAAGAGAGCAAACAACTAGAAATGAAAAACCTCCCCCAAGTGTAAACAATCGACCGACAAGTCACAGTCGGCAGGTGAAACCGCGTCTCTAAACCTGAAACATGTCAAAACTCTAGAGAGGATCCCTTACTCTATAGGGACAAGATCTGCCAAAGGCGATGCATAATTCATCCTAACAACATATTATCAAATTTTTTTAAACATGCAGCGATAAGATCTGCCTAAGACAAAAACCCCCTGATCACGATTAGTCGGCTGACTTGCTTTTGCCGCGGCGGACGAGATCGTCATTCGACTGAACGCCTCAATCGACCAAACACAAAACTCGGTCGCCACCCAGTCGATCGCCTCACTCAGTCACATGCTAGCGAATTGACCAATTACCA
>NEWO01000002.1:5054296-5074895 GCA_003013225.1 Phalaenopsis aphrodite | reverse complement strand
GGGGACCACTCTTTTTCAGGTTGTCTTCTTCCTTGTTAGTGACCATTTTTTTGTTTCTATGTACACTTGGGTGATGTATTTCTTGTTTAACATGGTCTCTTGATGTATATGTAATGCTGTGCTGTTTTTGAATTCGAAATTGTTATGTGAATCACATAGTACATTGGGAACCAAAAGGGAGAAATGGAAAGAAAGGGAAAGAGAGGAGAGAGTGTGTACGCACGATAATTTAGTCCTAGGATCAAAACGGGTATTTTCAGGCTCTTTGGTTCCTTTTTTTTAATCAAATGAGAAGTTTACATAGAAGAAAATAAAGAAATGGAGTCCTAAAACATGAAAGGGCCCTACTATTTATAAATTGTAGGAGGACGAAAGGTAAAATTCAATTTTATCCTTGCTTGAGCAGGGTAGTAAAGACATTCTAGTTTATTGTTCATCGTAGCTTATGGTTCCGGAGCTTATCAGTCAGTAGAGTTGGCCTTCAGTTGGCTGGTCAGCTAATTGTGTGGTGGTCCGTTAGTCAACTAACTATGGGTGGTTGGTTTGTCGGCTGACTGTGTGGTGGTCGACTTGTCAATTGGTTGTGGGTGGGTTGTTGGTCGACTGATTATGGTTGGTCAGCTAGTCGACATGTTGGCTGGATATGAGTGACTGATTAGTCATTGATTAACTAGTCCGCTTGTTGTGGGTGGCCTTCTGGTTTCTGCTATTGTCGAATCCCATGAAGCTCTGCTCGGGCATTTTTTGACATACATGAAAGTCCACCAGGGTCTTATTTCTTAGAAGTGAAGCTATGATAAGAATGATAGATTGTAAATACAAAAATGCGACACAATGATGCATCAACTAAACTCCCATTGTTTTTAGTAATCTTTTGTGTCATGCTTTAGCTGGCTTTGATGCACTATCTCGAGACTTTTGCATTGACTTTTGCTCTGTGTTGATTAACAATCCAGTCCTTAAGAAGACAGTAAGTCGGTTTTTTGATATAATATTGCCCGGCTTGAGTGTTACTTCTCGCTCGTCTTGTTTGTTCTATTGGATTATCACATCAATCAGACTGCACCTTTCGCCAGGTTTTAAGTTGATTTTTTCGCGGCCTTCACAAGGGTAACCGTGGAGACTCGCTACTACTTAGGGGATTTGCGTCGTTTCCTTCACGGAGCTTGTCGCTATTGGGTAGGGAACCACCTTCAAAGCTTTTTTTGTTTTGAGTTTAGACATGGGTTTTCCAGATGTCTCGAGCATTGAGGATGATTTCTTTGTGTATCCCATGTTTGGAATGTCTCTGTGTAGTATTTTCTTCTCCTTGATGTGCTCCTTTTAATTGTGGCATGATCTTACGTTCACCGCACCTTTTAGGATATTGAATCTTGAACTGTCTGTTAAATCATACCCAATATATGTAGCATGGGAATCAGGAGAGAGAAAAACAGAGAAAGGCAAAGAGAGGAGGGGGAGAGAGAGAGAGAGCATAAGGACTTGACCCTAAGGGTCAAAACGGGATATTCTCGTGCTCTTTGGCCCTGTTTATTTCATCGATTGAGATAGTTAGACAGAGGGGAATCCAAAAAAGAGTTTGAAAACATGAAATAGTTATCCTATTTATAGATCATAAAAGGACAAAAGGTAAAATTACGATGTTACCACTGATTAAAAGGGACAGTAGTGGTTATTCTAGTCTTTTGCTCGTTGGAGGCTATCGTTCGAGAGAACATCAGTCGGCAGAGCTAGCTTTTAGTCGGTTGGTCGGCTGGCCGTGGGTGGCCGGATGGTTGGCCAGTTGTGGGGGGTCGTCTGGTTAGTTGGCAGCTAGATGTGGGTGACCAATTGGTTGTGTGGTGGTTGTGTGGTTGTTGGTTGATTGTGGGTGGTCGATTGGTCAGCTATTCAGCTGGATATGAGTGGTTGGCTTGTTGATTGTTCGGCTAGATGTGAGTGGCCGACTTGTGGGCTGGTATGCTTGCTATGTGTGGTCGACTAGTCTCTGCTACTGTCAAATCCTATTGAAATCAGCACGGGAATTTTTTGACATACATGTGCATTATTATTTTCATACAAGATGATGTGGATTATATGTCATTTGATAGGGGGTGCCAATTTGGACCTGATTCTAGCTTGGCACGAAAAATTTACGTTAAATCAAAACTTAGGGAAGGTTTAGGCTGGTTTCAAGTAACCTTAATAGATTTGACAAAAATTGATTAGATTTTTTTGGGTCATATTGGGCCGGATCTAGTTGAACTATAACATAATAAACTGACTATTTGAATATATTTTTTTAAAAAATTGGTTTTATTAAAGAGAAATTTACATACATACACCCAACTCATATCCATTTACGTAACTCACACCAAAACTCTCATTTACATACAAACACAACCCTCAATTCCTTCCTAAATATACCTTTCAACAGTGGAAATCCACACTTTCATATATAGATAAGGTGCTCTTTTTGTAAAAATCCAAGTTTTGGTGTATGATACATAAATACATATAGGGCTGTCAAAAAAGCTCGTTGTTTGTGAACAGGTCGTGTTCGGTTCGTCAATGAGTTCGTGTTCGATTCGTTCGATAAGTAAACGAGACGAACGTGAACAAATTTTTTTTTTCAGTTAGTTAAACTAATCAAACAAGAACAGTGATGCGTTCGTTCGTATTCAAATCGTTATTATTCGAAATATAATATAATTTAAAATAATTATATATAAAAAATTTATGATATTTTAAAAAATTAAAATTTTTAGATTATAATGTATAATAAATTAATAATAATAATATATTAGTAATATACTAATATAGATATTATATATTCATATAATATAAGTTATATAATTAATATAACATATTATTTTTATATATTAATATTAGGAATGTCAGCTGGCTCGTCATTCTCGAATAGCTCATGTTCGGCTCATTCGTTAATAAACGAATACGAACGATTTCAAACACGAGCTTATTTCAAATAAATTAAATTTCAAACGAACCGAATACGAACACAAGCTTTATTCATTCATGTTCAGTTCGCTTAGACCCCTAAATAGATAAGAATTGGTTGCTAAATACGTTAAACTTAAAAATTAATTTAATGCATAAGTCCTGGGCCAGCTTGACTACGTCGAACAAGCTATTTTCGCCCTTCATTTCTGTACATTTTCTGGCAACTGTATTGCGTGGCAAGCACGCTCCTAATTAGATGTCAACATTTTATTTTTTTTATTATTAAATCATACGAGTCATTAAAAAAATGGCATATTACAATGATTATTATATTACTATAAAACTTATGTCAGGGAGGGTGCATTATATTCCTCAGATCTGCACTAGAATTAGTATATATAACGTACCTTGAATAGCATTAATCTTAGGGGCTTTGAAGGTTATATATATATATATATATATATATATATATATATATATATATATATATATATATATATTGATTAATGGCAATTAGAACCTCTAGACCTATTATTTACTAATGAACTTATGATTCATTCTTGAGTTTTTTGTAGATGGAAATAATTCCTTTTTCTTGAAATTTAATTATGAAACTAAATTAAACTCGAGTCGTTTTAATTAAACCATTGCTACATGCTATTGTTAGTGATGTAGAACTAGGAGTGTAAATGAGCCGATGTTCAGTTCGTTAAAAAATGTATTTGTTTGTGTTTGACTCGTTTATATTTCAAACACAGAAAAATGTGTTCGTGTTCGATTTGTTTCCTTAGTGAGTTGAACATAAGTTGTTCACGAACAAAAATTCATTTTGACAACCCTAGTCACGTAGCCATAGGGAGTTAAGGGTCGAGGTAAAATTGAAATATTATTATTTGTATTAAAACTTCATTTAAATATAATTTAATATATTTTTACACATTTTTTAAAATTAATAATTTTAATTGATTATAAATCTTTGTTTAATTTTTTTAAAATATTGCTCATAAATTATATATATATATATATATGAAAAAAAAGTATATACATATAGATAGATATAGATATATAGATATAATTAATGAGTAGTTTTTCGAGTAAAAACAAGCCAAATATTAATGAACAAATCTTTGTTTGTGTTCGGCTCGTTAACTCATAGAACGAATCAAACACGAGCTTCTTAACACACCGAACAAAAACAACTCGTGAACAACAAGCCATTTCGACGGCCCTAATGTATTGATCTCTTTCATTGACACTTAAACCAATGAGCTTTTAACCTAAAATAAAACTTTTTATGGTGAAGTATTCCCGCTTTGAAATACCCATTTTTGTCTCTATGTGATGGCTTGGTGCCAATTTATGGGAGCTTCTCTTCTAAGGTGGGCCTTACATTATGTAGCGACAACGCATGTTTGAAAAGCTCGTGAGATTCACAAGAGGTTGCATCTACGTGAGGCCGACATGCCTTTGTATGTATTTCTCGTATCACTTTCAAGGCATCAATGATAGGAGAAGAGTGCAATTAACATAAAAAATGCCTCAAATAAATATAATGATCATGAAATAACTGCAGAAGAGTTTATGTATGTAGCAAAGACATTAAAGTTTATATAGTTTTATTTCATTTATGTAAATGCTCTGTATGTATATATGCATGCATGTATGTCGATGGGAAAATGTTAAGTTGAGTTAAAATTATTCTAAGATGATGACTCTCGATCAAAACAAATGATTTTTTTCCTTAAATTTATTGAAAAAATGTTTTTAAATAAGTTTATAATATTTTCGTGGTGTAACTCTAGAGTCCACCACTTAGAGCTGTCAAGAAAGTTCGTTGTTTGTGAACAGTTCGTGTTCGGCTGTTAAATGACTCGTGTTCAATTCTTTCGTTAAGCAAACGAGCAGGACATGAAAATTTTTTTAACTCGATTTATAAATTAGACGGACACAAATAAATGCTTGTTCTTTCATATTCTGCTTGTTTTGACTCGAAATAATTAAATAATGGAATTTCTTTATATCTTTTTATATATATTAAAAAATGCTAGATTTTATTATTTTTAAATTATATAGCTGGTATTCGTTTTGGTGTTAAATATTTAAATAAATAGAAATTGGGTTGTTACCTATGTAAAGTGTTACATGGATAAATACAAATTATTTATTTTTATTTTATTAATAATAATTTAATTAATTAAAATTTTTAATCATATTTAAATTGACTTCGAGTAATGAGCTAATAGAAATAGCTATTTGCCTACAATTAATTTATCAATGAGGGGTAATTTATAAATATTTAATATTTATGTGGTCCCCCTGTAAAAGTTTATATGCGTCAATTTAAAAATAGAAAAGAAAAGCTTTTTTAGAGGAAAGTCACACACGTGTAAATAAAGCACCCAAGTTCTTCGGACAATGGTGGGCCTGCGGTTTTCTAACTCCTTCTTTTCCCTCTGGTTCTTCTTCCCCAATTCCTACTACTTCTTCGGAACACCCAATCGCCACTAGTCCTAATTCAAGCAAACCCACCGACAAAACCTAGGCCGCTTAACTCCTCCCGTCGCCTATAAAAAGTATTTAGTTCTTTTCTTACGAAAACTTTTTATCGAAATCTCTTCACCTGCTTTGATTCTTCTTCTAATGTCCAATAATGGAATCCATGTCTAATTCCTTAGTTTCTCAAAAATCACACCGCAGCTTGGGTTTAAGGAGTCCGATTCGTTCTACTAACGGGAGTCCTGACAGGAAACTTAGGCGTCGACGTGGTAGGGCGATGGCCCCGGAGTTTGGGAATACGCGGAAGCTTGTACATGGAGAATCTGGTTATGTGCTGGAGGATGTGCCGCACCTTTCGGATTATGTTTCTGGCTTGCCTGTGAGTTTTCTGTATATTTCTTTTTGATAAGATGATTTCATTACGTCTGGCTGCTGAGTTTGGTTTCATTTTGTTCTCCTCCCTCTTGTCGATTTTTAAACGGGAGACGAATTTTGTATTAAGGGTAATCATGTAATCGCGCCGCGCCTTTCGTTTTTTTTTTCCCTCCCCTGCTAAGGCTGAAGCGGAGCTTTCATCGCCTGCAGATTCTTTTAAATTGGAAAGCGGATTGTGAATATTTTTAAGCTGTATGAAATTTGGTTTTGGAGGATGACGTCCTTCATCAATTCGTTGTTCTTGAGAGTTTTTCACGATTATTCCAGAAAACTACTTTGTTTCTGATTATTTTGTGGTTATGGTTATTTTGATTAACTTGGGAAATCTTCTACTAAGACTTACCTATTTTTATCTCCCTCTTTTTTTTTTTTTTTTTTTTTCTTTGCAGACATATCCGAATCCTCTCCAGGATAATCCAGCATATTCAGTTGTGAAGTATGGCTTTGAAATGAAATTTGTACATTTTTTTTTAAATATATAGTAGAAAACATATCTTACAGTGAAAATTGTTATTAACTTTACCTTCCTATTCTTCTACTTCCAGGCAGTATTTTGTCAACGTCGATGATACAGTTGCACAGCAGGTGATTTTATTTGGCCCCTGCTTGAGTTTTATATACATATATACATATATATATATATATATATATAAGGACGAATTAATATATTTGATAATTCAGGTTACTTATCTGTTTTCTGACTGTTTTCAGATTGTGGTTCACAAGAGCAGCCCTAGAGGGACCCATTTTCGACGTGCTGGGCCTCGCCAGAGGGTAGGCTGTGTGCACTCAATGCTTCTTGCATTAATTATAACGGAAGGTTTATATACATATCACTCAGTTTATATATATTTATATATCTAACACCTAAAAATCAAGTTTTATATGCATACCACCTTATCTATGCATAAAAAGGCATACTTCACTTTTTAAAACTTAAAATGGTGTTTTTTAATTATTTTTTTATTTTTTTACTTATGTGATATGAAAGATTTGGGTGGTATAAATGTAAAAAGCAAAGTTTAGGTGTTGAATATGTAAATACATAGGCATTAAGTGATACGTATGTAAATGTCCCAAATTATTTTTGACTAGCTGATGAGAGATTTTGGAATATGGATTTGGTCAGGTTTATTTTGAGTCAGATGAGGTACATGCTTGCATTGTAACCTGTGGTGGCCTCTGCCCCGGCCTTAATACTGTTATTAGGGAGATAGTTTGTGGCTTGGCATATATGTATGGTGTTTCCAAGATCCTTGGAATAGAGGTGAGATTAATAATTTTGATTATACAAAATATTCTCTTCACATAGATTCATGATATCAATGTCCGTGCTAAGGTCTTTAAAGTTTAAATTTTTGCTCTTGATTTATTAGAGCTTTCTACTTTCGTCGCCCTCTATAGGGGTTGAAATTGATATTGATAGATATTTTGTCTAATGTAACCAACATTAATAATTTGATATTAAATTTATAATTGAGGGTTTATTTGGGTAAGCTGTAACTATCGGAAGAAGTTGTTGCGCAACAACCACATAATAAGTTGATGCGGGGAAGCTGTTGGTGAAACTGTCTGTCTTTTTGGTTAGTTTAGTTATGCGTCAGTTGCCCTGCACTTGTTTATGAAAAAAATAGTATTGCTCTTGCATATTTGTGTTGCTTACGCGATAACCATTTCATGACTAATAACTCATGTATGAAAAATAAAATAAATTGAGAAATCCCAAAAATTAACAACTTCAAATATTACATCAAAAAATTATATCTCACTTAAGAGTGAGTTGCACAAACAACCAAAGCAAAAATAAAAAAATAAAAAATACTAGGACAACAAGTAAAGTTATCATAATCTTAATTTTTAAGTCCAAAAAATCAATCTTGAAAACTTTTTCTTCAATGATATTCTCCATGCGTGGTCACTATCTAAATTAGACTCTTTGAACTAATCAACCCACTTAAAGAAGCCAGAGTCCTCCCCTGTTATATTCCTTAGACAACTATAAATTTCTCTTTTATGGTTATATTCTCTTTGTGATGTAAATGGACAATATTGCAATCTACAGTTGGAAACTCTATAAATAACAGAAGTCCTCAAACTCATATTTTACTGAATTGTGAAAATTTCAAACATAAAACGAACTTCTATTAATAATACAATAATAAAGTTATAAAATAAATTAATAAATAAGAATAACTCAAATACAACGATAGATTTATAAAAAAGTGAGATCTCGGAACAAATATAAATTAATGAATATTTTGTTATTATAAGAAGATAGAAGACCTAAAAAATAATCTTGGTTGTCTTTAACCATGTAATATCGAACTCGTATTTGTCACAAAAACATAGTGACAGAAAGACCCTCCAGAAGAACACCTATAGTCATATGACTAAAAAGACGGGGATCTTGGTTGCATTGGAACTCATTTATGTCAAAAGTTATAGCAATATAAATGTCATCCAGAAGAACCCCTAAGGTCATATATCTCATCATAGACCTCAAAACCAAAAACCATAGAAAAAAACTTACATCACACCACGACTGCCTAGGAGGCCATCCAAGTAGGATAAAACACAAGGCGCTAGTGAAAAATAACACAATAAATTATAAAATGTTCCACATAAAGATCATTGAAGAAAGAGTTAACATAAAGAAATTAATCACATGCCATTATATATTAATATATAATCATCAATCATTAACTAATGTTTTTGTTATCTGCTCTTGCATTTGAATCGTATCTCCAACAATCTCTCCATCCTACACTTGATTCGACTCTCTGCTCATAACCTACTAGTTTAAGTACATCAATGTTCGCTCTTTGACTTGGGCTCCATACCTGATCACCAGTGGCAATGACTCCACCAAACATTTTATCTACCTGTTTCATAAATATGGGTTAATGTTACTAAATTTAATTTTTTTCTCATTTGGCATGACCTATAAGTAATAGAAAATAAGAAATACTGATTTAGGCATGATTTAACATAATTATGTGGAATAACTTAACTAAAAGCACAATTTCACATCTAATTTTTCTTTTCACAATGTTCAGATGCATCAATAGTCAGCTTTGTGTGATCCCAACCAAGACCTATAGCTTATTGCCTTAATTTTTTTTTTATAAATTTCAATCATTCATTAATTAATTTCACTTATTCTTTAATTGTATCATATCATATGTACTCTCTTACAGTTCTTTCTTTAAAACTTTTAATTAGCATCCATTTTTTTTTGTTGAAAAGCGTCTTGAACCTACTTTTCAATTCAACTTTCTTTAAATAAAGATCATAAAATATTATCTTTTTCTCTTTCTCATACTGCAGAAGCTCCACTTTCTCGTCTTGCCCATTTAAACCTCTAATGTGACGAGAGAGAAAATGAAAAACTAATGATAATGTATAAACATTTACAGAAGAAGTGGATGTGAGAGAGGAGGTGAAGCATACATAACATTTTTTTTTTCAATTCTCAAACTACTAATAATCATAGCAAACTTAATATGAGAGAATTGTACATGCACATATGCTAAATCATTTGATATACAACAACTACTTCTTAACAAATGACATATTGAAAAAATATTACATATATTTTTAATGATTTACTAAACAAAAGATGCTAAGGATATATGTTTTAGTAAACTTTAGAAGAAAATCATGAGAGCTAAGCATCCAAATTGGATTCTAACGTTATAAAATAAAAAAGAATAGCATATATGTTGATTACTCCTCATATTTGTTTTGAAATGATATTGCATATGTATTGATTACTGCCATACAAAGACTACCACATATTTAAGTAGCATTCACCAACCCACATATTCAATTGGCATATACCAAATCAGTAAAATGCACATATACAGATACCATCCATATCTAAACTTTCGTATTTATGCATATAGCTGCCATGAATGTAAACACATAATAATTGTGTGCTATGTTTGTAAATTTCCTTAAAACATTTAGCGTAATTTCGTATAAGCATACACCATCCCCACATCCAATTTGCATACGCCAAATTCACATATCATCATACAACAACCCCACATAATCCAATCATCCAACAAGCTTCATTTACATACGTAGCACACAATTCTAATGAATTTAGTAAACATCTCACACCAAAAATTTGAGCATTATAATCATCTAACATTCATATTGGTAAATCCACATCAAAGCAACACAACACTATTTCCATATAAGTAACATAGGCAAATTATGCCTCAACCGTAAAATGCACACGAATACAACTACCATCAATCTACGAACTTCTATATTAATGTAAACACATAAGAATTGTGTGCTAAGTTTGTATGTAAATCCCCATGTAAATTCCATATTACAACTACCATCAATCTGCGAATACCACAGAGAGCGTGCCACAAAAATCAATTTTCCTCAACATCAAAATCAAAAAATAGAGATTGAACCCCACAGAGACATCAAATACGCTTGAACATAGTAACCATAATTTACTACTAAAATGCATGCTATCACATTCCAAAAAATTCGTATCAGAGATATCGAACCCCCACAAAGAACAAAATGTCTTTCCATATCAAATCCTTACATAAATGCAAACCACCCCATGTACTATTTAAATGCATAGTTATCGAAATACCCATGGAAAAAACATCGTGCAGAGAGACCGAAACCCCATAGAGAAAGCAAAAAAAAAAATTTGGGCAGAGAGATTCAAACTAGCGCCTCTTGCATAGCAGAAATCAACCCTCGAAATACCTTTAGAGAGGATTATAGCTAATTGAAATTCCACATAGACAATCAAAATGTAGAGATATTAAAAAGTGGCAGCAACCAGCCTACAAAAATTATGGCATAATTGAATGTTACTCCAGAGAGACGGAGCAAAGAGATGAGATAAGAAGAACAATGATCGAAGGTACCTCGCTCGGGATCCCTCGCCTTCGAGTTAGGGTAGAGCGGGATGAGGGAAGCAATAAGAAGGAGAGGACTCCTGAGTAATAACCCAATATAAACACAGAATAGAAGTTGTGGGACGCGGTGTGAAGTCAATAATACAACGCTCCACATCACTTACAACTCGCGTGAATGCGTTTTCCAAACAGTGAAAAATGTGTTGGCGGAATCCACCGCTGCCGTGTAGCCGCGTCGAACAGGTAATAAGTAGCTATTATGCCTTCAAGGATTGCCTGTAATATGGATTTTGCATATAGTACACTTTAGCCCTCGTGAATTCTTAAATCATTTCCAACCATTGGATGAACTTATTTTTTTTCTAGTTTAAGCAATAAGATTTCTTTCTTACTCTTAATTGAGTTGGTTATTAAGAGACACATGACAATTTAGTAGTTTTCATAACAGTGTTATGTTTTTATATTTTTATTTTCCTAGGTTAGTGAATTTGTACTTTCGATCCAAAGTAACGAACTAGTTGTAATTTGTCATTTTGAATGCTAAATGGTTCTCTGGTGTTAATTGCAGTTTGACTGCTTTTCACAGAATTCCTTTGTTATTTAAAGCGTTAATATTTTGACAATGATACCTAAAAAACATCATTTTACAGATAGATAAATTGGCATTGGATGATTCAGAAGGAAAATGGGTAGATCTCAAATAACATTAATTGAAGAAGTTAAAAATAATTTACAGAGAATAGGTTTAGCACCTTATTCATCACTTAGTAGGAATGAGTAATTCATAAAAACCGGTTCAAAATTAGTAGGATATGCCTGATGATGATGTTGTTTTACATTTAACATTATTAATATAAATGTTGCCATTTACAGGGTGGGTACAAAGGTTTCTATGCTCGCAATACTCTTCCTTTGACTCCTAAAAGTGTCAATGATATTCATAAAAGGGGAGGCACTATACTGGGAACATCACGAGGGGGCCATGCCACTTCAAAGATAGTTGATAGTATTGAAGATCGTGGTATCAATCAGGTATATTTGACAAATCACAATATTTCGCTTTTTTTATTTTTTTTTATTTTTTGTGATCTTATATATAGCCTTAAAGAATATTTGACGTTGAATCTGGCTGTTTATATGTACTTGCTACTTCAGGTCTATATTATAGGAGGGGATGGAACTCAGAAGGGTGCCTCCATTATTTTTGAGGTAATTAAAGAATATGTTCCCTCTCTTGGTATCCTTGTCCCACCAATTTATATCATTACATAGCTCACAATTCTATTGTATTTGCATATTTCACACCTAAGTCATATTTCCACACATAGCACTCAAATCTTTAATATCACATTAAAAATAAACTTTTATCACTTTTTAAAAGTAAAATACATATTTTCATGCATAGGCTTACACCACCGTATGTAAATATGAAAGTGTAGGTGTGAGGTATTGAAATACATATGAATTGTGTTCTAAACCAACGAAGTGCTATTTATGTAAATATGAAAGTATAGGTGTGAGGTATTGAAATACATAAGCATTATGTGCTACTTAAGTGAATTTCTCTAAAAAATTTTAAACTATTACTTTGGTAGACATTGTTCAGATGAAAACACTTGCAAGATCTACTGTTAATCCACTTTCCTCTGAGTTCTTATTGAAGCAATTTTCTGTTGATTTAAGATCTTATAACTCAGCTGAGTCTACGCTGCTGTCAATTAGGCTAACCACGTTGTGGTACAGCCCAAGCCCTTTGTTACGTTGATAAAATTATCAGGGCAGAGTTAACCTTTTTATTAATATGGCCATTGCAAATCTAAACTTGAGTATGCTTTCTAATGGAATGATCAAAATGCTCTTAACTGTGATGACATTTTCTTACAAAAAAACATGACTTTTATTCTTAGTATTGTGATCTTATGCTGCTCATTAATATAAATTTCAAAGTACTTTGGTTATAAGGATTATTCACATATTTATTCTTCTTAATTTCTACTTGGTGAAAATTTAGGTATCTTAATTGAAAGGATTATTTACTATAAATAAACAAATTTGAGCAGTTTATAACCTATACATTTAGGGCTCTCAGTCTCAAAATATTTACACAACTATGTTATAACTTCTACAGTTGAATTACATTTTAAAACTCAAATTACATTGAGAAAAACCATGCATTCAAGAGCCGTATGAATAAATTACGCCAATATACAAGGTTCATAATTCAAAAGATAGGCATTTTTCATTTCGAAAAACAAAAAAAAAAAAGGGTAGGCATTTTAATAATGATGTTAAGAATAATCTGTTGAGAAAAGAGAACATAGTGACTTATATTAGAACCATTTATTTAATCAAATTGCATTCAATCTATTCATTTAAACCCATGATGGATTAGCTTGGCGGGCTTACGGCAGCTCAGGAAATTTTGCACCCTTATTTATGTTGACTTAATCTTGGAGCGTGTGCAGGAAATTAAAAGGCGTGGCCTCAAAGTTTCTGTTATTGGCATCCCCAAGACAATTGATAATGACATAGCGGTACTTTATTTTCACTTTCATTTACAATCTTTTTTCTACTTAAATGGATGGCTGATTATTCGTATAATTTTGACTTTTTGAATTAGGTAATTGACAAATCATTTGGCTTTGATACTGCTGTTGAAGAAGCACAACGAGCTATTAATGCTGCGCATGTTGAAGCTGAGAGTATTGAACAGGGAATCGGTGTTGTCAAGCTGATGGGTCGCTACAGTGGTTAGTTGTTTATTTGATTTGTATGAGGCTTTTGTAGTTTTGAATTATGATTTCATAAGTCTTTAAGGCAAGAGTAAATTTTAGATAATAAATCTATTAGGTTAGTTTCACAAAGACATGAGCTCAATTTATTTACCTCATTGCGCTATGGGCCACTGTTATATGAGCAATGCTAAAGTTGTTGAATTTGAACATGCTGAAACTCACAGTAGCATTTTTTCATAGGGGCATTTTACATACATACCATCTAATTCTTATGTTTTTACATATCTAACATCTAAAGTTTGCTTTTTGCAGTCATACCGCCTAAATCTTTCATATCATATCAAGAATACCGCTATTTTAAATTTAATAGAGTGAATACATTTTTTTTATGCATAGTTAAAGTGGCATAGATGTAAAAGTTGTGTTTAGGTTTTATATATGTGTATACGTAAGAATTGAGTGGTATGTATATAAATCTTCCTTTTAAATATTGATAAGAGTGAGGGCATTGTAAATTATGCAAGTGTTCAGAGAGTGCCAAGGTCAACTTAGAGAGCTTCTCTATTTGCATATCACATTAGCCAACTATTTTGACATTTCCAATGGCAACTTGAATTTTATGCATCCAATTTTTTAGGTTATGTTCTCACTCTCGGTCCTCAAATTTCTTTATCATTTTTAAATTTGTTCAGATTTTGTTAGTATTCTTTTTAAAAAAAAATGTTTACCATGTATTGCTTGTATTTGAGATTATGTTAGAATTTGTATTAGTAATGTCTATACTTTAACTTAACGCATGATCATGCAATGTCCTTCACAGGATTACATGATGTTCTCAACTTCTTAGACCTATAAATTACGGACATTAATATAAAACATAGACATCGTATTGAGATTTGTATCATATTTTGTGGGGTCTAATTATAAATAGAGAATATAGAAGAAATCTAGGGGTTATTTGTAAAAGGAATTGTAAGACTCTATAAAAGCCCTACTCATGAAGAAAGGAGATAAGATTTTTACAAAAAAAATTATTTCTATATAGTATCAGAGCCTAACCCTAACAACTGGCCTCGGCATTAGCATGGTGATCGGAGCAAGCAGTTGCGACTAGGTGCATACCTTCTTTCTGCTTTGTCATCGTGAAGCAGTCGCGACTGACAAGGCAACGACGCGATTGCTGCTCACTTGGAAAGTGATGAAGGGATTGTGAATCAGCCGCTATTGAGAATGCAACAACTAGATCGCGACTCGCTGGGAAGGCAACAACGGGATCGCAACTCGCTGGAAAGGAAACAACGCAATTGCGGCTCACTGGGAAGGCGATGAAGGGACCACGGCTTGCTGGGTAGGCAACCAACGCTGCTTGAACTGTTCATTGTGACCGAATCGGGCGAGGTGTGCCATCAGGGAATAAGCACGGAGAGTGCAAACATAGAAGACGAAGTGGAGAAGGGGCTTCATGCGGTTTTTTTGTGCGACTTCGTTAGGAGAGTGGCGGACTATTTGAACTGCCGCGTGAACAAAGGTGTGTGATCGATTCTGTCGTGGTGTGCGATCATGGAGAGGAGACATGTTGATTTGTATTTCAGGCTTAAGGTACACTTGTCAAGTGTGTTTAGCAAGTTAGCAATTTTCACATTGATAAAAACTTTGTTTTTTATTTATAAATAAATGGGGATACAATTTTTCAATACAGTAGAAGTCAGGATGCCCACGATGAAAATGCCATAACATAACTTGACTGTTATGAGAAACAGACTCTGATACAGTTGTTGACCTCGCTTTCGATCGAGGTACCCTCCTTAGTAGCCTAGGATCTAGCGTAGGACCTTTCTGTCGACTACTCCTAGAAAACTAGTGAAGGAGCCCTCCCCGTTAGCAATTTTGAACTTTTCTTCGCTCGACTTGACGTTTGATATAATAGTTTTGACCGCTATTGCTTAGCAGGTGAGACTACTCTGAAGGAACTCAGGGAGTATTCCTATAGAACTGTCGATCTTAGGATTGGTTATACTCGTTGATTTGGCACCGTCGTCCTCTGCACCGTCCTGTTTGATTGAACTCATACCGAAATTTTGATAGGATTCGGACCGCGACGCGTTTTTGACCCGATCGACGACGAGGTTTCCCGGACGACTTCGGATGACTAAACGGACTGCACCGATGCGTCCGGAACATCGATTTTACCTAGGGGGACGTTTGTTTCATTGCGGCGGTGCGTCTTGGGGAAAATACATGTTTAAATGTTAATTATAATAATAAATAATATATTATTATTATTATTATTTTTAATTAATAACTTATATTAAAAATCCTTAACCTAAATCTATCTCCTCCCTCCCCGCCTCATTCTCTCGAACCTGTGGGTCTGTCTCAGCCCTAGATCTCGCTCGGTTTCGCTTGGCTCGCTCCTTCGTGCCGTTGGACTCTCGTTCCCGCGCTCGCCTAGCGCACGCGGGACGATCCCGCGACCCATCCCTCATCGTATCTCATCCTCAGCCTCTCGCAAGAGCCCGTATGGAGGCTTCTGGGATAATATTATGAGCATTCTACAATCTTTCTAGCACATCACGATAGTCTTCCATCTGCTCTTGTTGCTCTCAACAAGAAGAATCAGTTTTGGATAGTAAATTCTAGGGAATCTAATCACATGATAGGTGATATCGCTGATTTCCAATCCTTCCATATTTGCAAGCACTATGCTGAAGTTAGAATCGCGGATGACACACTTTCATATGTGAAAGGAAGAGGAAGTGTGAAACAGAAGAAGGATCTTATTCTTCAAACTAATATTTATGTTCCTAAACTTAATTGCAATTTACAGTCTATTAGTAAACTTACTCGTGACATGAATCGTGTTTCTAAATTCTATCATAATTTGTGTGAATTTTAAATGATGAACTCAAGAAAGGCGATTGAGAGTGTTGATATGTATCATGAACTTTATTTGCTCACCAGAACTTCTGATTCAAAATCACTCTACATATCTAGTTTAAGCCAATATATGGAGAGATTGCTAAGTATTGAGTACATTCAAATCACTCTACCGCAGGTCATGTAATCTAGTTTCAATGTCAAACAATTCAAAGGTATTATCAAAACTCGAATAGGTTTCCATTACAACATCCTGAATTTCTTTTGTCGTTTTGTACAGAGGAAAGATTTCTTCAATTTATGTGGTCATGGAGTTGACAAGCCATGAGATGACTATGTGATCTTCAATCTTTCATTCCTGATGTTTATGACCAATAATTTTTGGTGTAGAATTTTCTCCGTTGAGATAATCATATTTTACTTTACTTCATATGTACATGAAGACCGACTGGGGCCATCAGAGAAAATTATTACCATGCATCTTATGATTCGTGATATTGGAAGAGATTTCATATATTGTAGAACCCAACATCTTAGGTTCAGATTCAAAAGCAACTTCTGAAGAGGAAGAAGTAACTTTCATATCATATTTGTTCTGAGGTGTCGGTAGGATCTTCATCGGAAATTTACACTATACAAAGAAAGTATCTGTCTTTGGCATAGGATCTGCACAAATTGTCTGTTACCAATACAAGGTTGACACAGTATTTATTGGAGATACGGAGTCTTTGTCAGTATGAGAGTTAGGATTGCCTCCCTCGACACACATCTAGGTCCGAGATTTCCACTAGAGAGAGAAAGGGGACCTACGAGCTCTGCTGCAGAGGACCCAATTATGATTTCCACTAAAAAGAGAACATCTCGGGATCCTCTATCTCTACGGCTGAGTGGGAACTTGCGTTTTCTCTGGAAGAAAACAGTAGAAATCTGTGGGAGTGACAAACATGCCTGCTGGAACGAAAGCAACGAAAGCCTTCCAGAGTAACACGCGTCTGCATGGAGGCAACGGAAGTCTGCAGGAGTTGCAGGCGCCTACAGGGAAGCTTTTGGCGAGGGAATGCTCGCAGGAAGCCGACAGACTAGATTGCAGCTGCGATCCGGCAGGGAGACGGAGCAGAGAGCTAGGGAGGGTCTGCAAGGAGGACTATGGCAGCTAAAGGGAGATCAAAGGTTTGTTCCCTAGCTCTAATACCATGTATATTTTTGGAGATTATAACTCTCTAACTTCTCATTAAGCTAATAATTAATATATATACAGCTCAAACTAACCCTCCTACATTTAGAGGGAAATTCAAATCATCATAATAAAAGAAAAGAAATAAAATATAATAATTAAGGGGTAATAAGTTCTCCCTCAAGTGTAATAACAGACCAATAATTTTAAAAATTACGTGCATATCAACAGAATCAGAGCACATACTATCAATATTTTCTATGGAGAAAATATTGCAAAATGAAGTTTAATATTATACATTTTACTTAAAAGGCTTAAAGATCAACATAAGGAAAATCAAAATTTGTTTGATTGTTGCGGGCTTTAAAAATGCTTCCTTGGGGATGAATGTGCCATGATGTGAGAAAGAAACTACTCACTTATTCAATGGAAGGCATATATTCTCAATTATTTCACATAAAGAGCATAAGTAGCTTAACTAAACTTTTTTATTATTATTATTTCAGTGTTTCAAGAAAACTAAATGAAATTTAAGTTTTTTTAAAGGTAAGTTCTTCTTGTTAATTACATCTTAGGAGTTTTTCATAAGAATAATCTCGATTAAATTCCCGTATAGTTTCAATGCTTGACATTCAAAGATTTGATGTAAGAATTTAATTAGAGATTGGCTTAACTTGATGAAAGAATATTAAAATTCCAAAGGAGAAAATATTCGGAGCATTAACTTTCATCTATCAAGCTGCTCAAGATACTATTTTATTTTATGATAATCAATGTATAAAAAAACTTTATATTCAAGTTGATTCAATTTCTAGGCTTTGGCAGTTGTACTTCCACAACAATAATGAAATACTATCAAGGAATTGCTCGGTGAGAGAGTTTATAACATTACACATAGGGATATTTGTTTCCAATTTAGGGACTTGCATCTTTGTCATGTCATGAGAAGGTTGCCCATAGTATGGACTTAAATCTATAGAATACAAAGGTTCCTAATTTTAATGCAGTACTAAGAGTTATGGAAGTCTATTATTTTAACTGCAAGAAAGATGCCTGTGAGGGGTCTTATCACCTTAACCTATAGGGTTCAGATTCACAGTCTCTCTATTTACTATACAATAGTGTTGTTTAAGTTTCTAAATTGCATGCATAGGTTAGATGCGGTAATGAGGAAATGAAACGTACAATTATTACCAATTAAGCAAAATTATTCACTCATAAAATGAGAGTGTTATTGAAAGGTCTGCAATTTTTGTTGTTATCTAACCTACTATAAGCAATAACTATATAATGGCTGATAACATAAGGCTTGTAAATGTTGTGTATTGGTCGAAATTTGCTTACAAGCATCACGTTCATGTTTAGTTTGATTAGTTAATTGCTACTAAACCATAGCCATATGCTTCAAAAATTTTACCCGTTGGAGAAAGACCGACAAATTCTTTTAGGTTTTAAAATTTCGGCCGAGAGGGTGAACATGCATTATTTTATTTGAAAAAGATTATAAGGGTTTATTTTAGTTGCATTAGTTTTACTTGGTAAGCAAATTAAACCTAAGAGCCTGATCTAAAACAAGTATTATAAAATAGTTAATATGAAAGCAATAAACAAGAACTTGCTTTGATTATTAAACTTTATAAAGTAAAAAGTTCCTTGCTGTCACTCTAATAGTAGTTGAAGATTTATACTATTCAAGCAAGATAGTCTTCAACGTTGCTTCATCTGTAGGCTTCTACTATGAAAGCTTACAGGTTTTCATATCATTAACATTCAACACATTGTTTTTATTTATAGCATAGCTTGGCAAGCCTATCGCAAACAGCATCTTACTTCATCATCAAACACTGCGATGTTAGCACAGTGAAATCTGGCGAATGTTATAGACTTATAGCACACCACTTTGCAATAATATCCATCACATAACGTCAGAGACCTAAGGATGCTTAGCGTTGACCTTAGATGCATAATCAATTGGGAATGGTATGGTTAGTAATATAGGGGTATTTAAATGTCTTGGGACCTTTTGATTCATCGCTCTGCATTGTACTTCCATAATTCATATGGCCTTCCAATTGGGCTAATATTGGAGTTAACCCAAACCATACTAAAAATAGAAATAATTTTGCTGAAATTCAAATGGGTTACAACGACAACTCTTTAAAACAAGAAATAAACGATAACAAACATAAAAGACACAATAAGGCGATAACGATATTCAGTCATGTTAATTATGGAGGACTTGATTTATGTCCTATGAAGGATATAGGTTAGATCAATTGGGCAAACTAGGTTCTAGCCAAGTCAAATGAACTAAGGTATTTTGCTTTAATTTGTTCTTAGTTAGGTTAAGATTTGAGTATGAGATGGGTCAATCGATCTAGTTTACCATTTCTAGGTCGATGTAAGTCTTTGGAAGGCTTAGGATCCTATTAATTACGATTTGTCTAGGTTAACTCAAACATTGAATCACTTGGTTGCTTAGGCCTAGGTTTGGATTAGACCTTGCTTAGATTAAATCAAGCTAGTCCATTAGGGAGACACACTGGGTCATACGGAGGATCTAATCAAACCAATTTGAGTAATTTGGGTTCTAGCTAGGTCAATTAGGTTTTGGTTTTACCTTATTTTCAATAGGTTCCATTTTGCTTGGTTTGATCAATAGGGTCTGTTGGGATACATACCGTTAGATTAGGTGCATTTTAGGTCTTAATTAGGTAAATTTGCCTAATTGTTGTGTCTAAGCTTCCAAGTTAGCTAGGCTTGGCCAATTATGGTTGGCTAGGCCATCTAAGGCTCATTTCATGGTTTGGGTTAAACCCTTATGATTTGATAGGTTATGGCGATTTTATCAATCTTTAGGTTAAATTTTATTATGGGATGTCATAATGAAGAATGCTTTCGCTCTAGACAAGTTAACTAGGGTTAGCTCACTGTCGGCGCTTAAAAGGGGGAAAAGTTTTAATGTTTGGAGGTCGCCCGTAAGAAGCTGTCGATCGCCGGAATCGAAATCCCGTCGCCCGCTCCGGAAGGACTTTTTAATTTAC
>NEWO01000002.1:5033194-5048644 GCA_003013225.1 Phalaenopsis aphrodite | reverse complement strand
AAAACGAGGCGGGCACCACTTCTAAGGTTCTAAGATAGTCGCAGGAAGACCCCTAAGACTAGATCCTAACTCCTACGAGAAATACTAGACCTCACAAAAATTGAGGTCAACACTCACTCAAACATTTTAGGGCATTTAATATGTCTACTTAGGGTTGCTAGGCTATGATCTAAAATCACAACAAGATGAAGTGTAGTCTATGGATTTCTAGAATGTCTCAAGTTATATCAAATCTAAGTATAGTTTACTGGTTCAATCACTTAGGGAAACATGACTTCGAGGGTTGTAAGGCCGAGATTTCTAATCAACTAAGGTTGAGGTTCAACCTATTTAAAAGAGAGGCTAAAAATTATAAATTTGCTTTAATATTTCATAAAGTTCACTTAATTGCCAGCAATATTTTAAATTTTCTTAATCATTAAACATTAATATATCAAAATCAGCATCAGCATATAGGCTAAAAAAATGAAAAAAAAAGTATATATCTATCTATCTATCTATCAATGTTTTTACATTATGTGATTATATATATATATATATATATATATATATATATATATATAATCACATAATGTAAGAACATTGATATTTATCACTAATTGGGCCAACACAATTGGTACTAGGATACCCATTAACTAGAAATTTACTAAATGAGAAACAACTTGGCATGTCCCTGCCTTATTTGTCTCCACTAGAAAGAAAAAATATAAGAGCCACATTCTTTAATAGGTTGAACACTTATTGGGGCATGTCTGCATCTAACATTTGTCGGAGGCCTTTTCAAGTATCCATGCTACATTGGTTTAGTCTGTTGAATTGTATTGTTTATGCCATTCTTCTTGTCATAAGAGTATTTATCAATATAGCAATGGCCAAACCAACTGAAAAAATAATTCTTACGGTATTACTTGATAGCCATATTTTACGTCATATAGTTAACTTTTTACCAAGTTCATTAAGTAAAATTTTGTTATTTTTCTGGGAGATGTAAAATTTTCAAATCTACTTGAGGTGCGAATTTTTGTAGGACTGAGTTTGCATTGCATTGTTCATATTCGCCAAGTAACAAGCTTATTTTTCAGTTTTTCTTCATGTGTTTTAAGAGCTTTTGAGTGATTTTGTAACATGTTTTGTCGTAGGTCAAACTTTCCTTTATTAATCTGAAACTTAATGTTTGTGATTTTGTTCTAGGGTTCATTGCAATGTATGCAACTCTCGCAAGCAGGGATGTGGTATGTTGAATTTTTAATCTTTTTTCTGTTTCTAATTATTTAATTTTTCTTTGATTGGCTTAGGGGGTCATTTGAGATCACTTTTTGTTTTTCATTTTTGTTTTTTTTTATTTTTTTAGTTTATTTATATTTTTATTTGAAATAAAACTTGTTTGGTACAATATATTTATTTGTTTTTAAAAATGCTCAAAATAAAATTATTTTAAGTGTTTTTAAAATAAGTTAATTTGTTTTTAAAAACAAAAAATACTTAAACAAAGATGTTTTTAAAATAAAAATTAAAAAAAACAATAAAGAAAAAATAGAAATTGTCCAAACCAATTCCTTAGGGGCTATTTGGAATCACTTTTTTTTTTAAATTGTTTTCTTTTTTTTAATAAAACATGTTTGACTTGTTCATATGATTGTTCTAAATAATACTCAAAAATATTTTTTTTAATATTTAAAAAATAAATAATAGAAGCAGATGAAAAATACGTTAAATAATTTTTTTTAAAGGAAAAAATAAAATAAAATGATCTCAAATAGGAGTTTAACAATCTCAGTCTTGCTTCTGAACAGGGCTTGCTATGCTCAAAAGTTTATTTCCTGTTATTTTCTTTCTTTCCATGCACTAAACCCTCTTCTGCTGAGACCAAGTTGTTTTATTTGTTTTCTTTGTACCTAAAATACGTTGCTCATTTCCCTCCCCATTGTTATGCTGCTTTCCTAGGACTGTTGCCTGATTCCTGAGTCACCCTTTTATCTGGAAGGAAATGGTGGCCTTTTTGAATTTATAGAGAAGAGACTCAAAGAGAATGGCCACATGGTTATTGTTGTTGCTGAAGGAGCGGGACAAGAGCTTATTGCTGAAAGCATGCGCTCCATGGATCATGAAGATGCTTCTGGAAATAAGCTGCTTCAAGATATCGGCCTATGGATATCTCAGAAGATCAAGGTATGTATATTCAGCATTGTTGTAATGAAATAATAACAAGATCTATATGTTTCATAATTTTATGAAACCTCAATTTCGTTTATTTTATGTGATTTTTATGGTTGGAAAGTTTACCTGAGAAGTTTCTTGAATAGCTTTTGTGAATATTTCTATGCTTTCATGACTTACAGCACTACTTCTCGAGCAAGAAGAAGATGAGCATAAATCTCAAGTATATTGGTGAGCTAGTTTTATTTGATATTTTTTTCTATGTGAAAAATATTAAAATGATCCCTTTACTCTTTGCAAATGGTCATCTTAGTCTCGGAGCCTGTAAAATGGCCAAATTAGTCTCCAATATTTCTTAAAATGATTTGAGATATTCTTAGAATTGTTTAAAGAGAAGACTATTAACTCTTTGCAAATGGTCATGTTAGTCTCAGAGTCTATAAAAAGGCCTGATTAATTTCCAATCTTTTTAAAAATGATTTGAGATAGTCTTATACTTAATTTAAAGAGGATTATTTTATCTTTTATTAAAAGAATTTAGGGACTAATTCGACACTTCTATAGATTTTAAACAAATGGTTCCTTGTAAATTGTTAGTGAATCATTTTGGCAAATTTTGTTTTTTTTTTTTCTAAATTTAATCCTTTTGTCATAAAATCGTCTGTCCTCGATGTGTCTACAGATCCAACATACATGATCCGTGCAGTTCCCAGCAATGCTTCTGATAACGTGTACTGCACTTTGTTGGCTCAGAGTGCTGTACACGGTGCAATGGCAGGTTATACTGGTTTTACAGTGGCGCCTGTTAATGGCAGACATGCTTATATTCCATTTTACGTAAGTTTGCTTTTTATCTTCGCCATAGTATTTGTGTATTTTTATGGAAACATGCATTCATCCTGAAAGTCCACATTCACTGAAACGGTTAATTGTTGATTTAAATCTTTTGAATTGAACGTTTTTATTTTATGGGAAATTTACATACTAGCACACAATTCTTTCATGTTGATGGCATCTTTATATGCAGGATGATTGATGTCCTAGTTCATAACAAATAAAATTTGTAGTTTTCAGACTCATTTAGATTTGTTGAGCAGCTGAAATTATGATTCACAGGTCATCAAATTTTGCAGAATTTATGGCCTAGTAGTAAATTTATGCATTGAAGCCTTGGAAAAAGATTTGTAGGGATTTTAAGATTGAATTTTTTGAATACGAGGATTATCTTTTATAGTTTAGATGATCTGGAAAAAAATAATTACAAAGGGTTTATTTTGTATCAGTTTTTTTTTTTTTCTTTTGTTTTTCAAAATATGTTTGTTTTAGTATGTTTTTATTTTTTTATTTTGTTTCTAAAAATAAATTAACATATTTTTAAAAACACTCAAAATAACATAAGAATGTTTTAAGTGTTTTTAAAAATAAGTATACCTTAATCAGATAGACAAATATATTTTGTTTCAAATCAAAATATAAATAAAATAAAATGAAAATGAAAAGTTGAAAGTTTAAAACCAAAGTTATCCCAAAAGGCCCCTAAATTTCTGAATTATTTACTTCAACCCGCATTTTTGCAGAGGATCACTGAAACGCAAAACAAGGTTGTAATTACAGACAGAATGTGGGCAAGGCTGCTCTCTTCAACGAACCAACCAAGCTTTCTGAGTCAAAACGCCATTGAAGATGCAAAGAAGGAAGATGTGCCACCAACTCAGTTGTTGGATGGGGAAAATAGTCTTAACAAATCCAACCATGAGCTTTCCTTTTCGCCCAAACTACTGAACTTTCTGAGTCATAATGGCACCGAAGATGCGGAGAAAGAAGATGAGCCTCCAACTCGGCTTCCTGGAGCACACATTTATTGCAAAGCACAACTCTGTGATAATGGCGTAGCAAACAAAACTTCCGGGTGAGGCCCTTTAAAATTTACTGTATTATAATAGATATATGCATTAGGATAACCCCAGAACCAGATCCTAATATTTTCTTATCTCTGGAGGTTGTTTGTAAGTTTTAATTTTTATGCACGCCCGTTTGAGTTATAATGGGGAAAAAAAACTCATTATTGCTACTACAGAAACTGATCTTTTTAGCCAGTTTTGTATTGGGGCATTTACATAGATACCACCTATTCCTATTTTTTCTTACTTATCTCACCCCTAAACTTTACTTTTTTACATTTATACCGCTCAAATCTTTCATATCACATAAAAAATACCACTATATTTACTTTTGAAAAGTGAAATACGTCTTTTCATGCATAGGTGAGGTTTCGTATATAAGAATTGAGTGGTATATATTTAAATCTTCCTAATTTCTGTTGTTCTTCTAAATATCTTTTTCATGTTGGTGATTTTCATGAAAGCAATTAGTCTGTGATGGTTTGTAGTGTGTAATGCTTAACAAATTCAGATAGAATGCTAGTAATGGTTCCATGGTTGTCTTGTAATGATGCTCGGTTTTTGTGATTTTCTCATAAATAATTGACCGTACTTTGTAACTATTTACTAACCCTAAACCCCCCTAAAGTCAGGCTAGACCCTGAGTACATATAGCGGTTTCCATGTTTAACATTTTATTTACCTTATTTTCACTGCAAGAAAAAATTAAATTCAATATATTTTGTTGCAGTAGAATCAAGATGATAAAAATGGCAAACAAAATTATTAATTACAAAAGATTTAACTTTTTTTTGACAATCTGCATGATCTCAATCTATTCCTTTTTGTATGTGAAGTTTGTCTAAGAGCATATAATGTAAGAAACAAAAAATATTTTTATAAAACACATTTTAAGACTGTTAATTTAAGTTTTTGTTAGTTTAGATGATTGGATTATTTTAATCCCTATTTAAAAAGTAAAAGAACTGAATTGGCACTATTTTCATCAATTTAAGTTCACTAATGATAGAGAAACTAGGAGTCTGAATCCTGATATAGTAATAGTATGATTAGTTCTTAGAGAATTTTACATAAATGTCAAAAATGTTTGAGATATTTACGTATCTTACGCCTAAAGTTTTATATTAAAATGTATAAAACTTGGGTGATATAAATTCATGCATGAAAATGTGCATTTCATTCTTAGAACTTAGTAATAATGATGTATATTTTTTGCGATGTAAAACATTCAAGTTGTGTGCATGTAAATATGAATGTTTACGTATTACATGCGTAAATATATAAGAATTATATCATATGTATGTAAATGTTGTTGTTTCTTAATTGTTTAAGCTTGTGAATTTGTAGAAATTCACACAACATCACATTGCTACTCAATTTTAACACATATTATAAATCTTCCTGGATGATTGAAGCTAAATTTTGACGATGTTGTGATTGTTGCAGCAGGTGCTGCTGTCAGTAACTTGAGATGGTGCTTATTTATCTTCTATGTCATGCTTCTCTGTGCATATATAATGGTTTCGATTCCTGAACTTTAAACTGTCTGCGAGAGTCTGGAGCATGCTGGCATTCTTGAAGGGGCGTTAACTGTGCGTGTGAAGCTTCTGGCCAATTGGTCCCAATTCGTTTATTTTTTTTTTATTTTTTATTTTTGTTTATCCTGAGTTAGAGGTGGAGAAATTATTTTCATTTGATCAAGTTCTGGTCACGACTTGTGGTTTTTTTTTTTTTGGATTTTTAATAACAATCATCTAAAATATTGAATATAAATTTTCAAATCCTTTCTTTATGAGGATTTTGCAGTGTTTAAATTTATTTTATTATGGGTACTATTATTATCATTATCGTCATTATCATCATTATCATCATCATTACTATTATTTTTAGTTACTATTATTATTATTATTATTATTATTATTATTACTATTATTACTATTTTCATGAGGCTCATCTCCTTCTCTGGCTGATAACTCTCAGGCTATCAACGCCAGACCATCTAGTTTGATCCATGAAATCATTGTTACATCTTTTAAAGTGGTTGTCATCTCCCTAAAAAGCAAGTGAAACGTGTTGGTCTCCAGAGACCAATGCTCTGCAAGTGCTTGTAAGTAGATGGTGATCTACATAATATATTGAAGTTGTCTGATGCAGTCAAAGCCAATTAATATCAAATCTGTAATAAAAGCGTGGAAATGAAATATGCCACTCGCTCACCATAAGTAGATGTGAGTTCGACTACAAAATAGTGTCATGTATAAATAAATTTTAAAAATTACTAAAATTAGACATAAATAGTAACACCAAGTGAATTAAATATTAGAATTATTCAAATAATGCCTCCTCAGGGTGTGTTGCTCCCTGTGCTCGCGTAGTGAAGCAAAGTTAGGGTGCCTCTCGCAAGGTATTAACCCAATCTCAGGCTTCTCGCTAGGTCGTCGTATGTCATCAAAATTGTGATGCACCATCTATACATCCCCATCTACGCCTATCATCTTACATGGTGTTTGCGTGTAAAAGATGAATAATTGTCAATTAAAATTTACTGATAAGAGCATTGCATTATTCAGGTCACGTTACTAGATATATTTTTGTGTTTGATGGGCAAATTAATTTATTGTGTCCAACACAACGACACAAGCAACATATTTTGTGTCTCGATGAAGTACATTCATCCATCATATTTGTATAGCGCATTGTATGTGGTCTCCCAATTCTTCATCTAAAGATAGGGGTGCTAACTCAATAGTGTCAATTGCTAGATCAAAATCAGGCCTCAATGCTCGCTCGGGTATAATATGGAACTCAGATGCATAAGTATCCTTGAAAGAATTGTCTCCGTCTCAAGTATATTCATAAGTCTTATTGCTTTTCTAAGGTTTTCTTTGAGGTGCCTCAAACAAAATACTTGAATCACCCATTAAAAATTTTCTCTACAACGGACAATCCCAAAATGTCGATATGATATTATGCAAAGGTTTGGGTGAGACTTGTCTATTGGTAGAAGCTCAAATACATTTCCTAGAAATCATATCAAAGATTCGTTGCACTCCAATTCAATTATCGCAAACACTGAGAGAAAAAAAAGGTCATTATTTGCATTAACACCAACAACACTCGGTAAAGTTTTAGCAAGGATGTGCCATTGAGACTCAATACCAACCTTCAACTACTTGAACTGCCTATAGATGTCCTAAAGGTACAAAAAAGGGCGTTGAAAGCGCGACGTGCTATCAGATTGAATCTTATAAGTTGACCCTGATATTGCATTATACATGGTTGTCATCAACTTATGCAACGAGTAATATGACTCCTCCCAACTACCAAATAAAAACTTGACGGCCTTTCATCGCATATTTGTTATTCAAATGTTAGATTTAACTTTTATTTGAGTAATAATTTTTCAAGGCTTCGAGCCAAATAGACGTCTAACAATAGGAAGAATGTAATGAGAAATGAATTTGGAAGTGCACTGTCTGTGTCCACCAGATAGAGTCTTATGCACATGTGTGGTGCCCATTACTAGTTAATATTTTCCATGCTCATAAAAGTCAATTGCTCCTTGTTGCATGCAAACACCAATGCCACGGTCTACATGGATGATCGTGGTGAAGGCATATAATACTTAAACGAGATTTATTGGAATTTATAATTATGTACTCGAAGTTCTTAAGTATACACCAACTTGACATTGTGTATTGTAAGTATGTCTTGGTTGTGAAAATCATATCTTTGTACAACACATATGGAATATGTCCCTAAATTTTATATTTAAGTGACCTGTTGGACGCTCACAAGTGATATCCTCATTCCACTCCTTGGTTGTACGACTGCTCGAATATATTCGTTTTTGAAATCATAACATCTAACATGGTGATATTATTTATAGAACGTGTCCTGATCATAATTTCAGTTATTACATCCGTCTCACTGGTGCATCTACTCTAATGTTAGAATCACTATCCGAGCCATTGCTTGTGGCACTATTCATTATCTCTTATCCTTCCCCTTCTTGACTAATATGAGTATCATCACGTGTTATATAATCAATGTGTAGTCTTGGATGATGACTCGGTTCAACCCTTGAGCGTCTAGTAGGATTGAGACATTTGTAATTTTTTTATGAGTAATTAAAACTTACAAAATAAAGTAAATATTTTATAAGTGAAGTGAAATGCAGAATGCCTATATGCTTGATAATTCATCGAACTTGACATTGGTAAGTCAATGTAGCCATGAGGCACATTTTGAGATGAAAGAAAAACTTGAGTTGCAGGTAGAAATTGGATGCAACTCTGTGTAACACTATCATAACTCTCAACTTTTTTACGTAAAACGCCAAATTTTGTTGCATGGCTGCATGTAATACACACCCTATCACATTGTCATCTTCAATTGAGGCTACAACAAATCCTTGACCCTTAAGAAATCCCCATATCATGGATATACTGTGTACTTTTGATGATCTCCCTTCGTAACACGCATCACTCTATGACATAGTTGCACGAAGTTTTACTGCATCGTGACATAAAAAGGTCGTTGATTACCTCCAACATAACTCAGCTTGAAGTCATCAAATACAAATAATTTTTCATCATAAAATAAAATAAAGGATGAAAGTTCCCAACTCATGTTTTCTATCCAACTTATCTTATAAAACTTAAGTTGAACCAAAATAGAATAGTAGTGTTTATGTGTTCTCTATTCGACACATGCAAGAAAATTTGGCTATAGCAACGTCGAGAGATTAGTGTTTACGTATACATCTTATTTTATTTTATTATTACCATCATTATTATTACTATCATTACTATTATAATTATTACAATTATCATAATTGCTATTATTATTATTGTTATTCTTATGGTCTTATTATTATAAAATTGTGATTAGCTAATGTCATCATTAAAATATTATACTGTTGTTATTAATATTAAAAATTAAGCTTAATAGTTTAATTATTATTACTGTTGTTGTTGTTGATATTAATATTAATTTTATTGTTATTAATGTTATTGTTGCAATTATTATTATATTTATAATCAGTATTATTGGATTTAAAACTATTTGTCATATTATTATTATTATTATTTAATTTTAATTATATTATTATTATGATTATTATTAACATTATAAGTATTAATATTAATCTCAATTTATAAATAGTAATTTATATTTCTATTTTATACTCTCTTAGCAGAGATTACTGCCCTCTAATGAACTAACTCTCCATATAATCAAGTGAACTAATGCTTAGTTTAAGAGGACTAAATACTTTTTCCTAGCATTATTTGAGCTATAAAATAACGAGATGCAAAGAAGAACACAAAAATCTGAGTTAAAGTTCTCTCTTGGCTTCTTCTTGGTGTCTTGTGGCAGAAGAGAAATTGTGTTTATTTCTCTTGTAAGTTTATCTTCTTCGATGTATCTCGATGTAGAGCTTCTTCAGTGTATCTCGATGTAGAGCTTCTTCAGTGTATCTCGGTATAGAGAGAGCAGAAAAAAGAGAGAAAAAAAGAGCAAAAAAGTGAGAGATTCCTCTTGTAAGTCGAGACGATCGACTGATGTATATTCTTCAAGTGGTAAAATCCTCTGTAACTCCATATACATAGGCAATTTGCCGAACCACGTAAATCTGTGTTATTTTTTGGTGTGAATTTTTCTCCTACTATTTTTTGCTTCGTGAAAGATCGTTATCCTATGTTATTTCTATATACCACAACATTACTAAGTTGATTTTATTATTTTAATAATTTTTGTTGACCGATGATTTGGTTAGCTTAATTTTTATATACCCCAATTTTAAAAAATCGCTCCAGGATTTATTTACTAGCATAAGAGACAGTGTTTAGGATTTAGTTAGCTCAGTATTTAAAAAATTCTGATTTACATAATTTTTTGAATTCTATTTAAATTAATTCGTATTTGAAAAAAAACATCTCCTGAGATTATTTTCTGTTTTGTATTTTGATTTTTGTTTTTAGTGTGCTTTATTTTTGTTTTGTTTTCTATTTATTATTTTTAGAAAATATGTAATGATTTATATGTTTTTAAAAATAATAAAAAAATAATAAAAATATGTTTGGTTGGGCCCATATGCACTACAGTATTCAGTTCTGTCACCTATGACATGTACGACACATTTTTTGCTCTACCAAGCCGCAAACATTATCTGGAGCGGGCGGGCGACCGGGCAACCGGGCAACCGAGTGGACGGCGATTGGGTGGGTGGGTGGGTGTTTGTCGGCGATGGGCAGGAGTTGATAGGTGGCTAGACTCACTGTTGATGGTATTTTAAAAATATATAAAGAGATAATTTTTATATTTTGAGTATTTTAAAGTCATAAGTATTCTTTAAAAAAAATAAAAAACAGATAAATAAATATTTTTTTTCAAAAATAAATAATAAAAACAAAAAAATAAAAATAAAAATTAATCCTAAACAATCCTTTACGATTAACAACGATTTGAGTTCGGAGCTTTAAATGATTTGATAAAATGCACGTTGATTCTGATCAGGCCACCTGACCCAATTTTTTTTCCGCGAAAACTTCTGCCTCGGCGGCGGCAATGGCGTATTCCGTCCTCCAGTCTTTCGAAACTTGGAGAGCTGCATTCTCTCCTAAACCCTAAACCTCACTTCAGTCTCTCTGGTTCCATTTCATGCAGAGACCCTACTCCCGCCTCCCTTCAATTCCCAGGATGCAAAGATTCCGCGTTCTTCTCTCCCGTAAAAGCATTTCCTTTCTTCACGAATCCCAACTTCTTCACTCCCCCTCGTCGCTCCATTTCTCCACTGCCAGTATATTCTCCTCGGCATTTCTGCCGCTCTTCTCATACTCCGACCATCGTAGTTTTCATTCGAGCGAGCAGTTGCCAGAAGGAGAAGAAGGCGATGCAGCTGCCAGGGTTTGGGCTCTCTGCGATCCCATCTCAGAACATATCGCGGCCAAGCCAAAGGGCGGGGAAGGCCCCGATTTCGATCGTCCCGGGGAGGGGGAGAATTTACAGAAGGGGAAACTGGAGAAGATTATGAGGAACGTGGAAGATTCAGGCGAAGAGGAAGACAAAACTGAGATTTTGTCCAAGGAGCGGTATAGATGGTCATCTCGTGCAGCAGGAAAGGTAAATGAGAAGAAGACCAAGATGAAGAGTTCTTGGGTCTGCAAGGAGTGTGGCGTGAACCTTGGACAGTGGTGGGGAACCTGCCCGTCCTGCAAAACAGCTGGTTCAGTGAAGCGGTATGTGGAGGCTAAGTTCCTTGAAACCAGAGGGGAATCAGTTTTGGGAAATGAGGCAGTGAAGTTAACGGTTCCTCAAAGGTTGGCGGATGTTAACAGGGGAATGAACCAATCTGATTGGAGAATACCTTTGTGAGTTTCTTTTTCCTTTCTGAAGTGTTATTTTGTTCTGCAATATATTGAAACTTAGGGCGCTTTTGGGGCAGCTTGTGCAGATAAGCAACCTATGCTTGAAACGTTGCACGTAGGGTTCGACTCGCGGCCTGCGTTTATTGTAAAAACTCAATCACGTTTTCGGATATGCTGCCGAAACGTGTTTTCCAAACGGTGCGACGACATTTTGAAAATGCCGCCCACACTTATAAGGCGTTTTGAAAATGCAGCTCGCACTTATAAGCTGCCCTAAACTGGCCCTTAGTCCTGTCATGCTATTTACTACCTCTTAGAGTCTTATTGAGCCGGAGTTTCAGTTCTAGGAGAGAACTACAACAGTTATAGATGCAAATGCGGTCAAGTGGGAGATATTTTTTGAACATTTTTTGGGGAAAAAAACTGTAGTTTTAAATCCATAGGAATCTAAATTGCAAGGTGGAGCATTTCATTTTTTGAAAAAAGAGTGAGGGAAGTAATCAATTGTGCAAACATTGGGTTGATTGATGCAATTACATAATTTTTTTATACTCTACTGCTAATCATGTATAATTTCCTTAGTTCGGTTGTCATTGAAATCTTCGGAAGCTTATGTGTGCATCACATTTATCCTTCGCTTTTACAAACTGTCACCTAAGTATTTACAATGAAATAGCAAATCTATGTAATTACTGTTTTTAGTGTAAAAAGTTAGATTGTTAAGTGTCTCTATCATGGATTGTTGCTTCACCTAGGCATTCTTGTAAATGTTTGTGGCTCTTTGCAGTACAGACTAAAATGGATAATACCTGATTAATGGGCTGACATACGGTCTATTGCAGATTTAAAATTCAGTGTGGGAGATAATACAACAAACATGCAAGGAATTTGTAAAAAACAAGTTATTAATTCTTGAAGGTCCCCCTACACTGCAAGGAATTTGTAAAACACAACAAACATGCAAGGAATTTGCAAAAAATAATACAACAAACATGTTTGTTGTATTACAGCTTCTACATAGATGTACTTCTGATGTTTTGGATACCTTTCAGAATATGATCAGTTGTACTACTTGTTCAAGATATACGAGATTACAGCTTCTACATAGATGTACTTCTGATGATTTGGATACCTTTCAACATATGATCAGTTGTACTACTTGTTCAAAGCAGAATTAACGAAGTAGTACATCTATGTAGAAGCTGTTGTACATAGGATTTAGATGTGAGATATGTGAGTTTTACAAATCGTAATCATAAAATAGGATGATATTGCACCTCAAAGCTGGTGGAATGATTGAGGTTCCGGTTACTAGTTTGTTGGTCTTAAAGGATGCTTATGTTGTAGAGAAAGAGGATTGAAGGGTACAAGTGAGTTTTAGAGAGGAAATAATGAATAACTTAAATAAATTTACGACGGTGAATAAGAAAACTCCAAATAATAAGGTGGCATTTACATAGATGGAGCACAATTCCAATGCATTTACATATCTCACATCTAAACTTTCATATTTACACACATAGCACTCAAATCTTTAATATTACATCAAAAATAGCATAATAACTACTTTTTAAAAGTGAAATACACATTTTCATCCATAGGTTTGAAGCACCAAAGTGCTATGTATGCAAATATAAAAGTTTTTGCATGTGATATGTTAATACATTAGGATTGTTTGATACATATGTAAATTTCCCAAACATAAAAGAAGCTATTCATTAAGAAAACTTGTTCTGGATAAGGACAATACGTTCTAGCAAAGCATGAGTTGCAATTTTCCTTGATTGAAAGGATGGCCCGACAACTTTCTGGGCTGAAGGGCACGGACAACAAAGATCAGGAATGGGAGAAATTAATAGAAAGCATTTAGGAGAGAAGAAGCCATATGATTTTCACGCATGTTTTCAAGTTGGCTCAAAGATGAAATTTCATAATCTCATATTTCCTTTTAAACTAGACCCAGTGCTTTATGAAATGGGTATATCTTTGTGGATGGAAGTCGGTTGTGATCTATTTGATAATAATTGAGTGACATCAATTCTTCAAGTCTAGTTAAGAAATCAATTAGATATGATACAAAATGGAAATTTTACTATTATTGGTAATAATATATTTATGTATAAATTATTTGGTTTGTTTACTGTATGTTTTGTTATTTTTCAATTTCGTAATTGTTGATTGAAATAAATTTTCAGTTTTTTTTTAAGAAATAAGTTAGATATAACACAAAATGCACATTTTGCCTCTATTGATTATAATATATTTATATATGAATACTTTGATTTGTTAGCATCATATTTTGATAGTTGATTTCATTTTTTCTTACAAATAACATTTTATTTAGAGTCTCAAGACAATTATTGAGGGTTGGGCATGCTTTTGTTAGTTAGGCCTGTCTTGCAGATGTTTTCTCCATTGAGTCATATTGAGTGTCATATTTTCATTTAATTCTAATAAATTAAGATCATTTTCTATTAAATACAACCAAGTCTTTTTAGGTTTACCTCTGCCTTTCTTAACATAAATCGAATCTAAAGCATCTACAATCCTAATCGGATGTGATAAGAAAATATCTACGTGTGTGGGTATAGTGGCGTCCTTTGCGAGTACTTTAACGGGGTGAACTCCTTTTAGCATAAACATACATAATTTCATATATAAACTATTTTCATTTTATTCTTTCAAACATACACTATTTTCTTATGAGATATTTTGTATTTATCTACCAATGAATAAATGCACCTCTTCTAAAATCTAAATGTCATGTAATAAATTTGATATATGCATCCCTACTAACATTTAAATGCCATGCAATAATCGAATCACTTTATAAGAAAATCATTATTCAACTACTTAACATACATATGTTTCTATATAACAATATGAAGAATTTATTGTAATTTAAATCACATTGGAATAGAACATATATGAATTTAAAAATACATTTAGAAATAATTAATATTATTGAAAGTTTGAATCATAATTACTTACCATCTCTTTATCCTTCTATTAAAGTAAACAATTATGGTCCCCAAGTCTTCCTGAGCAAAATTTTCTCGATTTATAATCCATTACTCTTCCTTCTATTCTTTTTGATTAAATTAGCAAAAACACAAATTAATGCTATTATAAATTTATCTTTTTTTTATCTTATTAAAAGATAAAAGTACAAACCTGAACTTTTTACCTCACAAACTCCCTTTTTCTTCTATAAAAAATAACAATCCCTTATAATTTTTTCAATTAATGCTCCTGATTACATTTTATAAAATTCTAATATTATTATTTAATTATTTAATTTAAATTGACTTTTGTAAAATTTCAACCAAACATTAATCTTGTTACCCGCAATATTTTTCTTCTTCCTCCAACTTGAAAAGATCTTCTGGCTTTATTTTCTGATTAACATTTTAAATAGCGATTATATGTTATATACTTGAAATTTTCCTTTAATGTGCAAGTAAAAAAGTAAAAGCTAACATTGGATTACTTCCTCTAATTCACAAACATCAATTCCGATCTTTCACAGTTGCTTGTCCAATTAATCATTGTTATTAGTTACTAAAAGTTAATAAAAATTAATAACATTTAATTAATTTAATAAAATAATTTATATAAATAAAATATTGGTGTGGTCTCCCTTCCACACACGGGTCGTGTGTGCTCTATCACCGCAAGCTAGGGCCGCTCAATTTCTTGCCTCTGCTTTCCTTTTTCTTCGCACTCATTCTAACACCCTAACACACGATTTTCCTTTGCCTTGCTATTTGGCTCCTGCCTCCTATATGCGATTAATTCCTCACATTTTTCTTCTCCTCTGTCTCACTTATCGATCTCATTCTCACTCTTGACTTTTGCATATTGAATTCAAAGTTCCACTATTTTCTTTTAGTATGGTTAACTAGAATCGATGGTTAGTTGAACCTTGTTGTCATTTCAATTTAATTTTAATTTTATTTTTTTATACGATTATTACAAAAAAAAAAAAGACATCCTAAATTGCCCCTTAGATTGTATGGCGT
>NEWO01000002.1:4953605-5017065 GCA_003013225.1 Phalaenopsis aphrodite | reverse complement strand
GAGAGAAATCAACTCTGGGGTGAAATCTGTGGCGGGTTGCACCACTCTCACTAGCAACCACTCAGGTGAGACCTCTTCTTCTTCACTGATTAGACCTCGATCCCATTAAATAATTTCCTTCCTCATCAATCTCCTAAGATAAATTTCTAGGATGGGCTCTCTTGTCTTGACATTTGATGATGGGTACTTACTGAATTGAATCTAACATCAGAATAACTCCATGTAATCTTCCCGACGTGGCACAAAAGGGTCTTATCTCTGACATGCGGGACTTCCCTTACTAGAGGCAACACATGGATGAATTTATGGATTTGAAAGGTCTGAATTTCTCTAATTCGGGGTTGTCCCGTGTCTGAACATCCAAGGCCAGTCCTACTGATGCTCCTCTCAATGCCTGCAAAATGTTAGCTCAGGGCATCATAATCTTGTACTCTGTAGGAATGCCCGTTATATTAGAGTCACTACCTTCTAGAACAACTATTGTTACCTCAATTGGAATTTTTATCTTAGGGTCAACTGGAATCGATGACATCTTTTCCTTGTTTGCTGAAAATTGAGAATCATTTCTGAAGTTTATATTTTCTTCTGGATCATCATTTATTTTTTCAACTGGAAGCTTGTTCTTCTGCTTTGTGTCCTCACCATTTTTAGTTTCTACTGTGTGATTACCTAATTTTTCAAGAACAACCAATTTCGTGATACAAATCACTCTCTGGGTTGTGCAGTCTGATTTAACATGCCCAAATCCGTGACACTTGCAACACTTTCTGGCTGGGGCAGATTTTGGGATGCGAATTGGCTCCATTTGTTCTCCACTTCAACTCAGCTTTTCCTCTAATGGAGTCAGGTTTGGATATTCTTTTGGGTGTAATATGAATGTAAGATCCTGAGACTGAGCGCTGCCTATAAGGCATAATGGTCGCCCTGTGATGCGGTTTATTTACTTTTGAAGCTAGACTTTGAGTCTTCTTTCTATAGTAAACTCGTAGGAACTGGCGCTGGATCTCTCACTTCATTTTCAGATTCTCTTGTTCTCTATGTGCTGGCTCTTTTCTCGGCCTCCTCTGATATTAGATTTCAAAACGTCGTGTCTCGTCTTCTACATCACTAAAGTTCTCTCAATGGAAAGGATTCAGATTCTCGTCTCTTGCTTCCCTTTGATTCTTCAGATCACGGTCGAGGGTAATCTTTCTTGGGGTTTCATTCTCAATATTCGCAAGCCTCCGCTGAAATCTGCAAATCTCTCACTGTATCTCCTCTCAGGTAGGCTTGGGCATGTATCTTCTTGGTGGCATGTCTATGGTTTAGGGTTGGGAGGTAAATGAGGGGGTAGGAGAGTCATTGAACGTTTAGGAAAACTAATTTCGGGTTGCTTCTTTTGAAAATCAGGAAGGGGAAATCAAAGTTAGTTAAAAGTTGGCTATAGTTTGGAAATAAGAAAGAAAAAATTTGTTGGAGGTGATTTGGGTAGAGGGGCGAATGGTAGGAAAATTTAGGATAGGCCTAGGGTTAGATTAGCTTTGATAGCAAATGTTACCAGAGTTAACCCGGACCACAATAGAAATAAAAATTTTATTTTTGAATTCAAATAAGGTTACAATGACGACTTTTCAAACGATAAATAAATGATAACAAATAGAAAATGACACATGCAAACGCCGTTAAAGTGTATCTGAAGTTGGTGGAGGTCGGTTAGGTGGATCAAAATGGTTGGTGAGGTTGGCGACAACAGAGGAAAGTTGGTGGCAAAGAGTGGAAAGTGCATAAATATAGGGACAACAAATATGGAGGCTGTCTTGGGCGATGACAACGAAGAGTGGGGGGTGGATAGCTATGGGACATCACGAAGGAGATGTCCCTTGGCTGTCCTAGGCGGCAGCGACAGTGTGGGAAGGTTGGGACAGCAGGGAGGTGTGGTCTGTGTGGTAGCAAGTCTGGAAGGTAAGGGGAGGTGGCTGGTAGGCGGAGAATTGCAGAAAACAACAAACTGAGGGTTGTTTCGAGTGACTGCAGCGAGTTACAGCGGTAGGGAGCAACCTGGGAGGATGCAAAAGGGAATAGGAGGAATATAATCACCACCTCGGAAGAGAGATGCAACCGAAGCACTACCCAATCCCTCGGATATAGCCCTAAAGGGGAAAATGTATGCCGACGATTGTCTTGATAGAAATCTGAAATCTAGAATTAATGAAAATCTGAACCCAAAGACAACAAACAATATATTTCTAATTAGTAGTAGTAGTTAGAATAAGAAGGAATTAGAATATGAAGGAAGTAGAATATGTAGGAAATATAATTAGGAAGGGAATAGAAAAAGGCAAGGGATCAAACATGGAAATTGTATGCGGTACTGTAGCAGCTACAATACCGCGACCCAAGCTCCCACGTCAGTTTTTGTTTTCAATTTTATTGAAAAACTTGTTTTTTATTTATTAATAATTAAAAAATGCTCTCCCAATATTCGGATGTGGCCAATTTAATTCCAGACTTTTGCATTTTAAGCCATTTCTGCATTTTCGCCCAAACTTAAAATCATTGGATTTTTAAAGCTTCAATGCCTGCAGTGTGCGTCAAGACTATCAGGAGTTGTCATGGGTTCAAATCATTTCTAGAGAATTTTTTGTCTTAGCATGAATTTTAAAGCAATCCCGAAATTAATGTTATTAGATATTTTATGCTCTTTAGTTAATTCTATAATGGCAAAACCTTGTTTTCTTTGGTTAATTTAGACTGTATGAATTGGGTTAGTTTAGTTCATAATAAGCTCAATCGGGTTCAATTGGCTTGTATTTGATTTTAATTGACATCAGTTAGTTTAACCTGCTTAATATTGAAAGCAGGACAGTTGATTGTAGTTGATCGCCGGTTCAATGTTGTTAAATTGGTGCATAATTCTGCCATTTAGGATTAGCATAGTTGTCTCTTTTCGTCGGAGACCGACTTAGATCTGGATTTTAGTAGGATAATTTTGTTGATCTTAGAAGGAATTGGCATGATTTTGGGCATCCAGGTTCATTGGCTTCACTTTTTTTCTCATGATTAGATCCATTGAAGTTTTTTTGCTTGGACTGATCTTAGCTTGTTCGCTCAAACTGGCTTGATTTGGTCCTGTTTTTCCAGGTTATGTTTTGAATAAGGACTGAATACGCTAAATTCATGTCAGGCCTTATATAAGATAAATAGGGACTAAAATAGGTTGATTAATGTTAAATGTTTTTGGTTTGGTATATATTGGACAAAACCAAGTTAATTCTAGTCCCATTTGTAGGGTTTGGATATATTAAATTAGTTCTGGTCCATTTCGCCTCTATTGGTTACCAGACTGGCCATTCAACTTGACTGGTGTTTTTCTTAAATAATTTTTGCCCAAATTCCGTTCTGGTTTTGAGTAAGAGCATATTCAATGGGACAGTGCATAAGGATTTTTTTTTTAGCTTAATGGAGCTGAATTTAGGTTAGAGCATTTAAATTTATGTCACGAGTTATCTGCACAGTAGTACTAATTTTTTAGCTTCTAATTAAACTTAACTGTAACCAACCCGTTTTAAACTTCATTGACTAAATGTCAATCTAGAGTTTTTCATGGGAATTGATGTGGTGGCAGAGCATTTAACATGACAATTGGGAGAATGCAATAGCACTGTGCTTTGGGTGGCAATGGGAGGAAAACAATGTTACGAAGATGTTGTCCTGCATTCTGTGTGGGAGCTTTTTTTATATGTCTTTTGGTTGTAATAATTTTATGGCGAAATCTAATAATGCTGCAAATGTCCTGAGGGGACTGCATTCTTGTGTCGCATTGATTTGCTCCTTTTTGATATATTGCGAGTGTCTTTTTTCTTGTTTGAAATCCTTCTTACGTTCTTTTCTCTATTGAACTTAAGTGCTCTATTTATTTTTCCTTTTTTTTTTTCGTTTGTTGACCTAGTTGCTTAAATTTTCTTGTCACGAGTTATTTGCAAAGCCCGCATATTTCTGTTATTCAATTGTATTTTCTGTTATTTAAGTTGCATTACTTATATTATTATGTTTGAGTAAATTGATAATACTTGTTAAGTTGCCTGCCACTGTTTCCATTTCAGAAATTTGAACTTCTCAATCTTTCGCTTTTTGCAGAGCATAGAACAAATTGGGAACAGGGCAGATCGCATGAGAATCACGTCAGAAGATCTGTACCTATATTCTAGCACTGATGTTGAGGTACATATTTCTTTAATATTCTTCTTCAATTTTCTATAGTATCTGTTGTTGTTTGCGCTTAAGGATGGTTGCGAGAATGCTTGATTTACATACATATTACTTTGGCTAAATGTATACACGTTTGAAGTCGTTGATGCTTTTCCTTCGATGGTTAAATAAAAACTAATAATTTTTGTCTAGAAGATTTGCAATTTATCCTATTTGCCAAAATTGTCTTTCTGAAAATTATATTTCCTTGAGGTGGCATGTCAACATGAAATCTATACACTAATTGATTACCTTCAGAATATGCATACCATCATGTTAAATAAACGGTACTCTTAATGAAATATAGCACGTAGAAGCCAGGAGGAGTTGGTTAAGTAATAAATTTGGCGAATCATGCTTCTTTGGTTCTTTAATGCGGGTTTATGATGTGTGCGTGGTGCCTCTGTTTCTATTTTTGTGTGGTGACTGATAATATTCACATATAATTTACATATCTTCTTATTGTTACATTTAAAGGATGTTTGAGATCACTTTTAATTCTTAATTTTATTTTATTTATTATTTACTTTTATTTGAAATAAAATATATTTGATATGTAATAACGTGTTTAGTTATTTTTAAAAACACTCAAAAAAACTTCTACATGCTTTGAGTGTTTTTAAAATTATGCTAATTTATTTTTTAAAATAAAAATACAAAAAAACGCAATAAAAATGTTTTTAAAAACAAAGAAAAAAAAAGAAAAAGAAAGTGAACCCAAAGAAGCTGTTAGGATTATGGATTCCAAAAAATTGTTCTTTAATCAACTCACCTATAAAATCCTGCAGGTGTTTAAAGGAAACTCTATTGGATCTCATTTGCATCTCAAACCTCTTAGCCTGCAGAAATAGAAGGATAAACACCTCATTTTGTTTTTCCCTGCTAGTCTTTAGAAAATGGAAATTCTCATAGCAATGCTTATGCACTTTATTCTCAAAATACATTGCACATAACCAGGAAAGGGGAGCACAAAATGATTTAATGTGACTAGAAATATAATCCATGAAAATGAACAAGTGTGTAAAATTACATGGTTCAATTAATATTTTCAGTTATAAATGAGCAATTTGTATTTATATTAGCACTTTAATTTTGATACGATGCTTTGTTGTGAGTACTACTGTGCAGATGAAGAAGGAACCTGCTCATATGCTTACTCTCTTAGTTTCTGGTTCTGGATATTGCATTAATTTATGGCTTATTTTTTTTGCCCCCTCACAGGACATACTGGATAAAGTACAAAATTTTTCCCCCGAGGCTCTTATTGTGGACTCTATACAGACAGTTTATCTGAGAGATGTTATTGGAAGTGCTGGAAACATCACGCAGGCTCGTTCGTAAAACATTTCAAATAAACATGTAGCATACATTTCCTGTTTTCTAATATATTCATATTTTATGAAATATGCAAATCCTGAACTGGTTTTTAGCCTTCACTCCATTAATCGGAGATTACACAATCTATCTGATGTGCTTTACATGCCTAGTGTTTATATCTTTAGTTTTTATGTCTCCCAGGTGTATTATAAGTTGACGAGATAAAATATGTTTTTTGTTATTGTTTGTACCCTTTATTCTTATTGTACTTGCGTTGGCTTTTAAAATTTCATCTCTTCTAAAATCTGAAAAATGGTTTCCCGAAAAATTTAATTGATTGAATTGAATTTTTTGGGCTTACTGTTCATAACTGAGTCTTTATTGTTTCAATTGCCGTGATTGATTGATAAATTTCACATACTACAAGGTGAACTGATCTCTTTGTGGATTTTTCTAGCACAGTACATGAAGAGAAGGTTAGAATTTCTTTTGTTTTGCTAATCCAAGATTCCCTGAACTATGGCAATATAATGCATGGAAACTTTTTATCTAAGAGCTTTTGATAATTTTTTATATCACATACTAAACTTGAAAAATAGAGCTTAGATTGACCACAATTCCGGAATATATGAGTATGAACAGGACTTCGTTTCAAGTGTGAGCACCGTACCTCCTGGCATTCTTTTCTCTCTTATAGCAAACTTCTCACCAGGTGATTGTCCAGTTTTGATATTTATCACTTGAGTGTTAGGTTGCCAAGTAATTGTAAAATTTTCATAAAGCCCAATGAATTCAGCTTGCATTTCATTTAAATGGCTTCCTTCTTTTTTTTCTTTTGAGGATTTGCTAAGAAACAATACCTGATATATGATCTTATCTGGTGTTTTATGACATTCATTTCAAGTGGATTTAAAAATTGTTTGGTATTAAGAGAGCTGTGGGAAGCATTATTTCCTTATATTCATTTTGGTGGCACAATCATATAAAAAACAGCTTGAAGAATCTTTGAGATATATTCTTCTTTGCTACTATTTGAATTTTATGGACTGAAGAAATGCTAGATGGTTGTCTAACATTAACTTTATTAAAGATGACAAGTCTGTTGTTTGAGATTTACTCTCTTGCATATTTTTTCATGTCAAGCGTCTTCTACCATCAGAATTCATCTTTCTGATCTTCAGCTTCCAGAGAAACAATTTGATCTTTTTAGCCATTGTTTAATCTTAAGATTGATGTCTTTTTTGTTTTTCTTTTTGTTTTCTCCTTAGTGATTAACCTTCTCCCTGCCTTGTTCTCTTATTTTAATTAGAAGTCTGTTATTTTAGATTTACTCTTGCATATTTTTGGATATTATTTGCTTCATGTCTAGCGGCTTCTTCCCTCAGAATTCAACTTTCTGATCTTCAGCTTCCAGAGAAACTAATTGATCATTTTGCCACTGTTTAATCTTAGTATTTGTGCTTTTTTTAGTTCTCTATTTATTTTCTTCTTAGTGATTAACCTTCTCCTATATCCTTTTCTCTTATTTTACTGAGAAGGTTTCCTCCCAGCTTTTCAATAATAATAAAAAAAATTCAGAATTTCATTAAACTCCATAGAATTTTTGAATCAAGGCTTGTTACAGCCTAAAAAAGCCCTATCTTTTAAGAGAATTAACAATAACGTTTTTAGATTGTGAAGAACTCATGTTGCATTTCTTGTCTAATTGTAGTGGAAGTACAATGTTTTATGCATTATTATATTTCCCAGCTTCTGGTTCAGAGGTGTTCACATCTTGTTGATGTGTGAACTCCTATGCATTAAGTTGAACTGTCCCTGATATGATGGTTGCGATGTCTTACTATTACCTGCTATGATTTTACTTATTTATGGTTAGGGGCTTGCGTTATTATGAGATTTCTATTCATGATTACTTGGTGATGTAGTATGGATTAAACTTACCTTGGAGCATCAAGCTCTTTTACATGTACTTACAAAATTATTATATATATGTCTGTTAGTATCATTCGCATTATAAAATAGGATTATAAATCCAATCTCAATTTATTTATTGATTGTGCACATAAAAAAAGTTACAGTGCTCCTACTTTTTTATTTTATTGTTATTCACTTGTATCCATTTTATGTGCTGCAGGTCAAAGAATGCACCTTGAAATTGCTTCATTTTGCGAAGGAAACAAACATTCCTGTGCTTCTTGTACGTTGCTTTTCTTTTTAATCCTAAATTCTTAGACAAGAATATCATGCAGTGCATGATTATGGTTTATGAAATTATTATTTCTGCAATTAATTATGATTTATTAATTTTAATTTCAGCATTACATAAAATCTTTATTTTAATCTTTTCAGATTGGACATGTCACAAAAACTGGAGATATAGCTGGTCCTCGCATGCTGGAGCACATGGTGGATGCTGTTTTATATATGGAGGTTGGATCATCTTTCCAAATACTCGTTTCTTAATATATTTTGTATGGAAGAGAGAACAGTAATCAATGCTCGTTAGTTTAGGATTTTTAAATTCCCTCCGCATCAAGTTCAAAGTTTTAATTTTAAGGGAAACATTGTTAAATCGTCTCTAATGCATTCTATTGCAGTAAGAACTAATTTTGGTATGTGAATGTTTACTTTCTTATTTAATGTAAGAGCTAATTTTTTAAACTGAATAATGAACTTTCTATCACGACCCGACCCGTTGAGCTTGAAATTATCAAGGCGGGAACTGACGGTCGGACGGAGGAAACCTGTCTAACAGTTTCATTTCTTAACATAAAATAGAAATCCTTAACACAAAAGAGTCATTCTAAAAAAAATCTTATCTTTACAATAAATTGTTAATATTTAAACTTTTACATTCAACAGAAAATAAACTAAATTGCAATACCTATCGGTGCCTGTACGCGTACTCCCTGGAGTCTATCTAATTTACATCTGGTTTTCTTGTAAAAATGTTAACAACTATTGTTTGAGTTAAAACTAAGTGGGTAAATATTTTTAAATTATAATAATTCTCATTTTAAATTATTTTGCAAAAGAGCAGTAAAAGAAAATGACTGTCCAGTAAAAGAAAGTAGTAAAGAAAATAATTTCATTGTCTTTCATTTATTTAGGTTACACTTTTTATTATTGGGAGTCATCATCTAAACATATAGTTTATAAAAATATATGTTTAGTATTTTTAAATCCTCCATAAAGGTAGATATACATTTCCATTTCCATTTTCATTTTCATTTTGTGCACGGGTATAATGCATTCTCTTGCCAGTACCATCCAGGGTGACTCTTATATGCATGCATATATCATATTTTATTCATTTTTATCTTGCATTTAACATTTAAAAGAAAATTTGCATTTAACATGTAAAAGAAAACATGAATTTTTGTATTTTAAAATTAAAGCTTGGAAACAATAAAAACATGCATAAATAAATAGAACTAATGTAAAATGAAAACATATTACCCACCTCAACAATGTCATATGCTACCTTTTTTTTCTGAGGTCAGTCTAGTCCATAGGTACATCTATAATAACAATTTAAATGTAATTAACTTCTTATTCAATGCTAATATTTTTTTTTATTGCTTATAGATTTTCTATCATTAAGTTCATAAGTTCTTTCTTTACCTATAAAAAGATGTAACTATACATATATATGTACATATATGAGCTAAACATATATACATAAATACACATATATATACATACATATGTAGGAATATCCAATTTAATTTTTTTTGTTAAAACTTTTAAAATTTTCATTTGGGTACCTAAGATTAATAACAACTTAATTATAAATAAGTTTTAAATTTAGGATTCTTCCTTTCATTTTAACATTAATTAATTAGGAAAGAAATAATAAAATTTTAAAATTGAACTTTGTACCGGAATTTCCTTTCTGACGGGTTTTCTTACGAATCTAGCCTTCTTCAAACTTGCCATAAACAAATATAAACAAGATTTTAATTTATTTGAAATGTAAACTTTCTGAATTTAATCTTAATAAATTAAATTGAATTAACACTAATTAACTTAATATTTATCTTTTTATTCCTCTGCCTTGCCGTAAAGTCAAGCCTTCCTTCACATGCAGAGTTGCTCCCGCATGCAAATTAAAGCTCCTGTGAGCCCTTCCTTCCTGTCCGAGCGGTATTTGGAATAGTCGTAATTGGACTCGAAGGTCGGTCTCAAAGGAATAGCCGTAATTGGACTGTCCCATGAGCGGTGGAGTTTCAATCGAACGAGGTGTCGTAAACACTAATTTAATTTTTTTTGACATAATTAAGTTAATTATTTATTTATGATTATTTATTATTATTATTACTATTACACTTTCTGTCTTGGATGATTATATTTTCACGTTATGCTCTCCCTCATCAGGACTTCTCCTTGAGTTTCATTTTGTCGCTCTGCTTCCTTGACCCTCTTCTGCATATTAATTCCTTTAATTTCTGCAGTCCATTTGTCTCTTGCTTAATGCTCTTCCTTGTTCACTTTAGGGGTTAATCATGCATTGGACGACTGAACTACACTGATAGAGGAGGAAATTTGCTGTTTTGTTTGATAAATATCCTTTTATTTATAGCAAGTGAACTAATATATTGTTCTAGGATATATTAAATTTAACATATTCCACTCTTCAAATATTGAGAATATTTGTAATATAACTTTTCGCTAACACCCTCCTCATGATGTAACATGTGTATCTATTACCTTCAAATTATTATATAAGCAAGAGAGACGTTTCAAAGTTTTGGTATCTTTATTAACTACTTGTTTTGAACTAGAGACGTGGAGGTGATAGTCTCCTTTGAAAGCAAAAAATCCCATATAAAATGGCTATTAATTTCAATATGTTCTGCTGGCAATATAGAATAGTAGATGGTGTAACGATACAATATTATAAGCTGAGTAACTTGAAAATCAAATTATATTGAAAATTTCTTTACCTGCATTATTCTACATGCAAAGTAATTTCACACATGGTGGACTGGAGTTCCTTATTTAGCTTCAATATTGTATTTGGTTACTATAGTTTTTCTTTGTTTTTTTTTCTTCAAGTGACCATGCTCTCTCAAACAAAATTACAATATCTTAAGATGGACTTTTTATATTCAGATGAACAAAGCATATTCAGCATTTAAGAATGCTTCAACATCTTGGTGCTTAGTTTTAAGTATATACTAAATTTTTAAGGAGATGTGTGATATACTTGATTCAAAGAACTTCCTCCCAGTATTTCCATTTTGGAGTTTATATCTGCTATCTAACAACTCCAACAACAAATAAGATGTCTAATGTTGAGCTGTGGAGCCTGGAAGAGTACCTGCAACTGCAAGAAAGCACGCTAAGTAGCAAAAAGTTTTCTGGCACGACACACCCGTGCACGGACGAAGCACCCACACCTGCAAATAGTGGGCGCGAAGCGCCCGCACTCGTATGGGTGCGTCTGCACCAGGGTCTGCATGCCCCGTACCGATTTTCGGGCTCCTATGCGCCCGACTATAGATAGCACGACATTTATGCGCTAAGGAGTGTCGCGGGTGCGCCAAGTGCAGTTCCTCTTCCGATTAGGTCTAAATTTGCTATTTCGAGCTACGAAAGGAACTCTCTCGCGTATGCTTCTCTCGACAGGTCGAAGAGGATTTCAACGTGCATTTCTCTTTTGAGATCAAGAGGAAGGGTTTAAAGCAATGTTCTTTAAGTTTTATTCATTGTAGAGAGGAGATCTGAGTGAGTAGTATGTACATTTCTTATTTTTCATTGTGAAAATTTCTTAGTAGTGTTACTCCTTGGTTTTTTCCTGTTTTGAGGTTCTTCCACTTTAAATTTTGGTGTGCTTTTTCTGAAAATATTTTGTTGTGTTTATATTCTAATAATTTATTCCTGATTCTTCGAATCACTGCATTCTTATTTTGCGGTTTGGTTTTAATTCTCATTGGATTGAAGTCCAAGTAGAAGCATAGGGAGATTTTCATCCCTAACAAAGTGGTACCTAAGCTGATTGTTTGATTCGAGTGCGAGCAATGACCAACGAAGAGAGATACAAAGTGAAAAAAGTTTAATGGAACGAACTTCTTGTTTCGGAGGATGCAAAATGGAGGATTTATTGTATCAGAAAAAAATTTACTTTCCACTGCAAGGAATCATCAATAGGTCTGAGTCTGACTATGGAGGTTGGAAGGTATTGGATCAAACAGTCCTAAGTTTGCTCTGTTCAACACCTTTCCCATCTATTGCATTCAGTATAGTAAATTAGAAAACCACAATGAATCTCATGACGACACTAATAAAAATGTAGAAAAACTTCTATTTCAAATAAGATTTTTATGTTGAAGAGGTTATTTAACATGAAGATGATGGAAGAAAGTGAATAATTTTAATTCTTTAATGAGCCAGTTGTGTTCTTTAGGGATAAAGTTTGATGATGAGGTCATGACACTATTGATAATGTCTTCATTGTTTGGTAAATGAGATGGTTTGGTCACGACAGTGAGTAACACTTCTATGAATACGAAGTTGAATCTTGATGACATCAAATGGTTGGTGCTGAATGGAGAAGTTTGTAGCAACTCAATGAATGTTGAATATTCAGGTTCTATGTTGGATGCGGAAAACAGAGTAAGGAATCTTGATAGTAATTTGGGTAGAGTCAGATTCAAGTCCGGGAAAAGAATGTCAGGTTAAGCAGAGGAAATGATAGAGGAGAACGTTGAAACTACGGAAAAAAAATGATATTTCAAGGACTGTAAAGCTCCAATGAAAACTGATAGTGGAGGATATGAAAAAATCTCTTTATAAATATCTTTATATTTTAAATCCAAAATGACTCCCTGGGGAGTTCTGCATAATCAACACTGAAGCTTGAATGGTAGATTCAGGTGTCTCATTTCACGTATGTCTCAATAAAGTGGTATTAAAAAATTAGACTGAGTTTGATTTAGGGAAGGTTTATTTGAGACACAACAAGGCTTGCAATATCATAGGAAAGAGTGATATCAATATCAAGTTGTCAAATGGAATAATCTGTAAGCTTATTGAAAATAGGCTTGTTCCTAGTGTAAAGAGAAATCTCATCTCTGTGAACCAACTGATAAAGTCAAGTTTTGTAACTACGTTTACTTGTGATTCGCGGGAGGTGGCCATGGCCAAAATGGTGATGGCTCAGGGTAACATTGAAGACACTATTTACTTGATCAATGAAATGACATATTTCATTGATGTGGCCGTAACCAAGGTGAATGTAGGTCTTTGGCATCGTAGGTTTTTAGCCATATGAGCAAGAAAGATATGAAGTGTTTACTTTCACAAAATAAAATTTAGGGTTTGAAATTAGTAGATTTCGATTTCTGTGAAGATTGTAGTAATGACTAGTAGAAGAAAGTTTCTTTATCTGAAGGTGGGTTAGTGGTGAAATAAAAGAAACTGAAGTTAGTGCATACTGATGTATGTGTTATTATTCTGGTTTAGTTCGTTGGAGGATTTCACTATTTTATCACGTTTGTTGATGATCACACCAGGAAGGTATGATTTTACTTATTAAAGCAAAAATCTCGCGTATTAGATGTTTTTAAGAAGTGAAAGGTTATGACAGAAAATAAGACATGTTTGATGTTGAAGTGTCTCAAATCAGAGAATGAGGGTTAGTATTGTGATTAGAAGTTCAAAAATTTATATGCTACAGAGGGGATCAAACATGAGTTCCTTGTTCCAATGGCATCACAACAAAATGGTGTAGCCGAGTGCATGAATTCAACAATCATGGAGCGTGCCAGGAGCATGAGGTTGCATTCAGGCTTGCCAAAACAGCTTTGGGCTGAAGCAATAAAAACTAATGTTTGTCTGATTAACCATAGTACATTAGTACCTTTGAATTAGGGCTTACATTAAGCATGGAGTGGCAAGAAGATAAATATATCTCATTTGAAAGTATTTTGGTGTTCTGCATGTATACATGTTGATGCATGGTCCAGAAGTAAGCTTGACTTGAAATCTGTCATGTGCACATTCATTGAATATGACTTAGATGAGTTTAAGTACAAATTGTGGGATTATCAAAATAAAAAATTCATCAGAAGCAGAGATGTTACATTCAATGAAATGTAGATGTACAAGGACGAGGACTTAGGACTTTCTATCAGTAGAGTCAAAGCATGTTGAGACAGAAGACACTGTTGACTGAGAAGGTGAAGAAAGAAATGCTCAACCAGATGGAGCATATAAAATTTCTCAGTCACCAGCTACTAAAGTTAGGAGGTTCAATAGAGTGATACGATGGATACACATGTATTCTCTTTTGCTGCACTATTTATTGTTAACTAATAGTGGTGAACAAGAGTGCTTTTAGGAGACTACTCAAGAGACTACTCAAGTAGAAGTTTCGAAGGAGTGGAAGCTTGGCATGGATGAATAAATGTAGCATTTGGAGTCAAATTGGATTTAAGATTTGATGACATTACCCGTTGACAAAAGTGCGCAACACAACAAGTGGATTTACAGGCTAAAAGAGGAGTTAAATGGTAACAGACGCTACAAGACAATGCTTTTTGTAAATGATTTTCAATAGAATGAAGGAATAGACTATCTTGAGTTTTTTTCTCCAGTGGTGAAAATAACAATAGCTAGGTGGTGTTGAGTCTGGTGGCAGAGGAAGATTTACATCCGGAACAGATGTATATAAAAACAACTTTCTTATATAAAAATCTGGAGGAGTTATATATGGTGCAACCGTTGAGTTACAAGGTTCCAGGAAAAGAAGGTTTGGTCTGCAGGTTAAAATAGGAGCCTCTATAGATTGAAGCAAGCCCCAAGACAATGGTAGATGAGGTTTGACAAGTTCATATTAGATAGTGGGTACATGGAGTGTCAGACAAATCACTGTTGCTTCATTAAACTCTTCAGTAATTGTTATATTTTTTTCATTTTGTATGTAGATGACATGTTTATTGCTGTGACAAATATGAAGAAAATCAGGTACTTGAATGATCAATTATCAAGTGAGTTTGAGATTAAGGATTTAGGTCTAACCAGAAAAATTCTTGGGTTAAGAATCAACATGGACATGAGTGTAGGTACACTGAAGTTATCTCAGATAGAGTATATTGAGAAGATCCTATAGGGTTTCAAATTGACTTAGGCAATCTCAGCTTGCACCTCCTTAGGTAGTCCTTTCAAGCTATCTAAGCAGCTATTGCCTACGTCTGAAGCATAGTAAGCTCAAACAGGGAGAACTTCGTATAATCAGTAGTTAGGAGTTTGATGTTTGTTATGATTTAAACCGAACCAGATATTGCATATTCAATGAGAGTGATCAACAGATACATGGACAATTAATCCTTACATCATTAGAAGACGGTGAAGTGGATTCTCAGGTATTAGAAGGGAACAATCAACATGTCACTTTGTTATGGAAGCGCAGAGATCAGTCTATAGAGATTTGTAGATTTATACATGGCAGAAGATTTGGATGTTAGAAATCATGCAGATATGTTGACGAATGTGGTGACTATTAAGGGTTCGTTTAGGGCATCTTCTTTCGCGTCTTGTGGCCCCAAACCACGATTTTTTTTTTTCGTTTGGATGCTACGTTCGTGGTTGCTCGCCGCTAAATTAGGCGAAACGCGGGCCACGGGATCAACCCTGTGGCCCCGCGTTATGTTTGAATAATGCCTTCATCGCCCCACACTCCCCACGTCTCCCGAACCCTCTTCTGCCTCCTCAGTGTCTCCCATAAGCCTCTTCTACCCTAGCTTCTAGCGAAGTCGAACCCACGCGAAGCCGAACGTCTCCCAGGAGGCCTTTAGTTTCTTCGGTCTCACACATGAGGTCCAAGTCGGCGGCTGCTAGGCCATCGCTGAAGCTCAAGCCGTAAATCCCTCGCATTCCCCCTATTTAGCAGAAAGAGACGTGGTTTCCTTTCTCCTCCATCCGTTCAAAATGGCTTCAATATTTGACTCTGGTTCTTATTCCTTCTCCTTCTAGGTCTTGTTATTTGAGTGGTGGTTAATGAAAGCAGAAAAGGATTACAACAGGAGTTTACTATTGGCGGATTCACTCAATGGTAAATCCAACCTTCTTTTATTTATTGTTCATTCTCCATGGGATGGTTTTTAGGTTTCCATCACTTCGAAAAATTTTGGTTACTGTACTGCTTCAAACAATTGTTTTAGGCTGGCTTTTGATTAATGGAATTAATAAAAAACTTGTTGATTAATGATTATATTTAGTTTGAAGGAATTGTATGGGATTTAAATGGATTTTATTTCACTGTTTCATGTTGGTTTTTGATTTAATGGAATTAATATAAAACTTGATTAACCTAGAAAATGTGAGTAAATGTATTTCAATTCCACACCCAACCTTAACTGATTGATTTTAATTTAAAAAATTACAATTATTTTATAATTATTAATTAATAAATAATTTAGTTTTAAACTCATTCAATAAATTTATATGTAATTGTTATTAATATAATTAATATGATTAATAACTAATATGTAAATAAAGGTTTACATACATATCACTGAATTCCTATGTATTTACAAACAATTTTACTAAACAAGGGCATAATGGTCATTTGTCCAGAAGCAACTGTCATAAAGCTATTGTCAAACAGTTGCAACAAACAACCATCCAACTTTCCTGCCACAACTTCCCCACAACAGCTTCCTGGGGCAGCTAAGCTAGAGCTGCCCCAAGCAGACTCTAAGAAATTGGAGTTTTGCTTGGCTTCAGTTGGAGTCCATAAAAGTTGAGACTGGGGGTGAGTCATACCATGATATGTGACTATGAAGATATTACAGATGAAGGTGCAGATCTGGTGGACAGGTGTTGAGTGCTTTCAGTCTCCCAGTGGGAGATTGCTGAGGTGTGGAGTCTAGAAGAGCACCCAAAACCGCAAGGAAGCACTCCAAGCAACAGAAAGATTTCAAGAGCGATGCACCTGCGCCTACAGACATATGGTGCGACACACTCATGTTGGGGTCTACAACGCCCCCTCACCATCTTTCGGGCGCCTATGCACTCGGTTATAAAGAACTCGACGTTTCTGCTCTAAGGAGTGGTGCGAATGTGCCATGTTTGGTTTTTTTTTCCGATTTAGTTTAACTTTATGATTTTGAGTGACGACAGGAAGGCTCTTATTTGCGGTTCTCTCGACAGGTTTCTCGTGAAGAAGAAAATGGTTGGAGAGGAGGATTTCAGTGCGCATTTCTCTTGTGAGATCGAGAGAAAGGGTTTGAAGTAAAATTCTATAAGTTCGATTCAAGAGAGAAGTTTTGAGTGAATATTTTGTACATTTCTTATTCTTCATGGTGGAAATTTCTTGATGGTGTGACTGTGATTTTTTCCCATTTTCTGGTTTTTTCACGTTAAATTCTGCTGTGCTTTTTCTGGAATTATTTTATTGTGCTTCTTGTCGAATATTTTGTTCAAATTCCTCGAATCAGCATGATCCTATTCTGCGGTGTGGTTTTGAAATTAGATCAAAGCTCTAATAGAAGTATAGGGAGATTTCCATCCCTAACATCTATGTCCAGCAAATGTTAAATAAATAAAATTTCACACCAACTTTTTCTTTGTTGTCATAATTGATTTGAATTTTTTTAGGGGTGTTCGATTTTGGAACCTGTTATTCCATTTTCTTCAATAGCACTTAACAGGTGTGTTTGGAAAAATAATGATTCATGCTGCCAAGTGCCAACCCTAAATAGTTCAAATGGGGCTAATGATGATAATGAAGATTTATTTCTTTCAGAAGATTAATATCATAGTTCTTCCAAGAGAATGATTTTCTTAACTGCAAGCATATTCAATTTTTTTCTTTGATGTCCCTATTTTCTAATTACAAAAAACTTTCATAAATAGCTTTTTCAGCGGAGATGCTTTTATCACTCCAAGCAATATATCATCAGCATAAAAAAGAAAATAATGATAGAGCTTGAAGGTGTATTTTTGATGAAGATTGAATGATTTGTATTGCTATGATGAAAATCAATATTGGTATGCAGTTTGTAAAACGTTTTCAAAGCAAGCTAAGGGACTCATTTTAAGCCCTTAAATGTTTTTTTTCTGAGTAAACCCGCATTCCTCCCTCTTAGAGGTACGCTCTATATGTTGCCCTTATAATTTTAATCATTCAAATCACCACAATGCGGTCGGAAATTATTGTAGAAGGCAGTGGCTGAGGGCATCAAGAGTAAACTTTTAAAGCAAAGGTAGGCAAAAGAGCTTTCGCTGGAACAGAATAGACAATGAAGGTGTAATACACAAATTTTGAGAAGGTACAAGCATTAAAATATACCAAATAAATTACACCTAAAATTTTAACTTTCTTGAAAATAATTAAAAATCTTTGCATTGCATTCGACTTTACAAAGCATACATTTTGATATATATATAATTATAGGCTAATTCTTAAAGATGAGGAAGTTTACAATTTACCCCTCTGAATTAGTTTTGGTTTTGGTAAAATTTTTCTGGAGTTGTAATTTAATCTTGCTATTCCCCTACTGTTCATCTACTCCCTGGGAGTGGGATTTCCGAATTTTTGCTTATACAAACATGCAACAGTCAAATATAAATTGGAGGGTTATGATTAAAGACAGAGCAGATGGAGAAGAAAATAAAGAAGAAAAATAGTATGGGAAAAAGAAGAAAAGAAGAGAAGAAGAGAAGGTACAGGGGAGGAGAGGAGTGAGTGATTTGATTTTTGGTATTTTATTAATGAATATATATTCTAGTACGGGTTAAAAGTTTATAAGCTTTTATGCTGTAATATTGAAATTATTTACAAAAGAATGAAGTTTCGGGGAGTTTCAGAGGGGTAAAATTGTGAGCTGGGTAAGATTTATAAATTATAATATATTAAATGAATTCTGTTCAATATTTTTCCTGTGTATTTTTATGTATGGTTGATTAATGTTTGAAATGCATTCATGAAGTTTTCATATTGTGTAATGCATATTTAGAATCTTCTGTTCATGAGTAAAAAACCACAAAAAAATTTAGTTGCTAGAAGTTTGTAATTAAATGCATTTTAACTACATAAATATTTTGTTAGTTGGTGATCAGGGTTTTAAAAAGCGCGTTTTGAAGCGCACTTCAAGTGCAAAGCGGTTTGAAGCACTAAAGCCTCGCTTCAGTTCACACTTGCGCGCCCACTGTGTGCTGAGCTCGCTCTTCACATGTGAAGTGCCGTTCGAAGCGCCAAAGCATTGGAAACTGTGCGCGATCTGTCCATTTCAGTTGAAAGAGAAAATTAAAACTGTTTGATGATTCAAGACTTTGGTCTAGGCGCAGTTACACAAGAAATCGAGAGAACACGAGGGAGCAGAGCAGTGTAACCTTTGTTCTTGTGTTGTACAGGAGCACGAGCTCTTTAGCTTCATCCTATAGTTCGAAAGAACAGGAGCCAACACTGAGGTTGACTCGAACTGTTCTCGTGGTGCTGCAGTGACTTTAGTGGGATCCTTATGCTCTAGGCGCAGGATTTTTATCAGGATCTTTGTTTATTTGTTGCAAGCGATCATATTTTATATTTTTTCCCCCTTTTCCTCTTGCTGTGATCGAATGATATTCCTTAGCTTTTGTATGGTTCAACAGCTCCACAATTTATTAACCAAATGGTCGTCTTGGTGAAGGTTTGTTAACCAGATGTTTTTAAGAATTTCTTATCTGTTCTGAGCATTTGGAAGGTTATTGTAACCATTTTGCATGCTATTTTAAAGGCCTAGAATTACTTGCTTGTTCTATTTACAGATTAGATTGGAAGTTTTATCGGCTAGATAGAATGAATATTACATGATTATAATCTGTACTGTAATACAGGGTGAGAGGTATTCATCTTATCGGTTGTTGCGATCAGTGAAGAATCGTTTTGGCTCAACAGATGAGGTAAATGTTGATTTTTTTGGCTTATTTTAAAATGGTTTATTACTTGTATGCATTTGAATGAATATTCAATTATCTTTCACTAGTTGTTAGCCATAGCTTCTGTAGATTGCATGTTCATCTTTTGTTTTTTGAATTATGAATTATTCAATTTTGATTACGTATGCAGTCAGAAATTATGTGTGATGCGGGCGCTACCAACGCCCTAATTCGGGGGCTAAAACCGCCCCCCCGGGCGCTAAACTGCACCTCGATTTGGGGCGCTCTGTCCCGCAGGAACGAAGCCCTGCGAGAATTTGTGAAGGTGTGAGAAACCCCCGTGAGAGCAGGGAGCCCGCGAATCTTCACGGAAACAATCGTGAAGTCGGGTTCACAAAGCAGAATTACATCAACGAGAGCGGGAACTGCGTGAAGAATAGTGACAACGCCGATCCCACGTTAAGGAGATAGAAGGATCCTGAACTTATGCGATCCAGTGGGTTATTTCGCGTATCCACCACACTGGGCCTTTTCAGGAAAGAGTTTCTGAATTATTGTTGACTTTTCCTCCTCTTTTCTTTTGTGTGTGTGGGAGGCTATAACTAGCTGTCCCCGATGTGTGTGGGATGCAGTTTTGAGTGTGTTTACTTTCGAGTCTCTTTCCCCTTTATCGGTTGTATCCTAAGAGGCATCAGTGCTCCGATTATATCCCCTTTGAGGTTGTGATTGTATCTTTTCTATTTATCTTCCTCAACCCGTCTCTTTCAATCCCCTTAGCCGTCGGCCACTACAAGCTCCTCCCAAACTACTACACTACCGCTGCCAACCACCAACAACCCTCCCCACTTGCTGCCCTTACAGTTCCACATCTTTCCCTCGCTACCACAAACACTCTGTTGCTGTCACCATCCCCGCCAACCATCCCGACCCACCTCGCCGATCTCCACCACCCATTTGAATACATTTAGAAGTTTTGTTGGTGTCTTTTCATGTTTTGTATTGTTATTTTCATTCGAGTCATGATGTAATCTTATTTTGATGTTAATGAAAGATTGTTCTTGGTGTTTCTACTATTTTCCTACTAGTTCTGATATCATTTGGTATCAGAGCTAATTCAGACCCTATTCTCATCTTAGGATTTCCTAACATCCGCTCCTATGCAAGCCACCTCTACCCAAATTTTTTCTTCTGATTCTCAACCCTAACCATGCCACCACGAAGTGATACACTGGACTCGATCCAGGAAGAGATTCAACTAGAAATCCGTTGTCTACAACAGAGACTAGCAAAGCTAGATGACGGAAACCAAGAAGATGCTACCTTCGTCCGTCATCGAGAGAGTTAAAGAGAAGAGAGAAACGAAGAGATGAATCCGTTCCACAAGGTAGATCACAGTGACGAGGAATATAGACCATGTCATTTTGGTATCCAATACCAAAAGAGACCGAGAGAAGAGGCCCTTTATGGAGGTTTGAGGGATTATGTCATCAAGATGGACTGTCTAGAATTCGAGGAAAGCATGGATCTCGATGAGTTTATTGACTGGTTGCAATCAGTTGAGCGGATTTTTGAATATAAAGATTTACCAGAAGACAAACAAGTCAAGCTAGCTGCCATTAAGCTGAAGAAAGCGCTTACCTATGGTGGAAAAATGTGTTGAGGCAGTGGAAATGAGAAGGCAGCAAAAAAAGTACTAGGTGGGAAAAGTTGGAGAAGGTAATGTAGAAAAAGTATCTCCCACCCACTATTGCGGGGATATGTTTTCAAAACTCCAGAACTTGCAGCAACAGAATCTCTCAGTTGAAGAGTGCACTACCCAATTCAACCACTTGCAGATAAAATGCAAGCTGACAGAGCTAGAGCAACATAAGATTGCAAGATATTTCGGGGGACTGAAACACGCAATCAACAATGTGGTACAATTGCATCCATACTGGATGCAAGGGGATATCTAGATGTTAGCCGTGAAGGTGGAAAGACAACAAAAGCAGAGTCGACATCAATCATCTTTCAAGTAGCAACCTTCTTGCAGGTTGTCACTTACAATCACCACGAGTGACAAGGATCTCTCAGGAAACACAAGCAAGCCTGGACAGGGGAATGATAGTACGTAGCAAAGCGGGAAGAAACAGGAGAAGGGCAACTTCTCCAACATGGTGCCAACTAAGAAGTGCTACCGATGTCATGATTACGACCACATTGCCTCCAACTGCCTCACAAGCAGGGTAGTCACACTCATAGATCAAGGAGCCGTAGAATAAATTAATGATGAAGGAAGGTCAACCAACAAGTTGAAGAGCATAAGCTTTCGCCAGTTGAAGGAGAGGCACCTGTGATTCGACGAATCCTACAAACCGAGGACAAGAGGGATTCGCAGTGGTTGCGTCATAACATATTCTACACCCGCTGCACAGTAAACAGAAATGCATGCAGCCGTGTCATCGATGAAAAAAATTAGCAATAATGTGGCGTCGTCACTGATGGTAATGAAATTATGACTCACAACTTAGAGATATTCCCAGGCATATTCACTGACGTGGCTGAAGAAGGAAAATCAGGTTAGCATCGACCGAAGATGCTCGGTAGAATTTTCAATTGGAGGCAAGCTGCAAGACCACGTGGGGTGTGACGTGGTCCCTATGGATGCATGCTACCTTTTGTTGGGATAACCTTGACAATATGGCTGAAGGACTCAACACAACGAATATAAAAACACGTATTCTTTTACCAAGGACGGGAAACACATAACACTCCTTCGTTCGACAGAGTTCGAGGTCACAAGATCTCTTTTAAGAAGAATAGCGTTAGTGGAACCAAATTTAGTAATGATCCCAAATGAGCTGATCAAGACATCTGCCCCTGATACTGGACAAATACTACCAAGATTATGTCAAGACAACGCCATACCAGCAACACCAACACCTTGCGAGAAGGTTCAGATTGCTCTCACTGGACACTTACTTGAACCGATCATGGGGTACTTTGGAAGGTTCATCTGTATATGCATGATCTACAGCCTCAGAAGGACAGATCAATATGGTAGATGGGGAAGACACTCAACTACCTCGGGCGACAATGCAGTCGCCAATGGGATTCAGGGTTACTTATAATGAAATAGAAGCTTTGACCCTAGGAGAATGACGCAGGTGTTACCAAGACCTTAATTTGTGTGCTAAAACAACACCCTCGGGCGTTGAACTGCGCTCCAATTTGAAGTGTTTTGATCCCACAGAATTGATGCCCCGTGAGAATTTATGAAGGCAAGAGAAACCCCCGTGAGAGCATTGTGAACTTTCACGAGAGTGATCGCGAAGCTGGGATCACGAAGCAGAATCGTGTCATCAGGAGCTAGAACCGCGCGAAGAATCGTGACAGCGGGCAATCCTGCGCGAAGGAGGACGGTTTGCGAACTTACGCGATCCAGTGGGGCTATTTCGCGTATCTGCCACACCGGGCCTTTTCAGGGAAGAGTTTCTAGATTCTTCTTGTCTTTTCCACCTCTTTTCTTTTGTGTGTGTGGGAGGCTATAAATAGCTGTCTCCTGTGTGTATGGGAGGCGGTTCTGAGTGTGTTTAGTTTTAGATCATTTGTGTGGAGTCTCTTTCCCCTTTATGGGCTGTATTCGAAGAGGTGGTGGTGCTCTGGCTGTATCTTCTCCGAGTTTGTGATTCTATCTTCCCCAACTCTCTTTCACTTCCCTTAGTTGTTGACCACTATATGGTCCTCCCAAACTACCACATTACCGCTGTCGACCACCTACAATCCTCTTCACTTGCTGCCCCTATAGTTCCACATTTTTTCCCTCGCTACCACCACCACCATTTTGTTGTTGTCACCACCGTGCCAGCCATCCCGACCTACCTCGCTCATCTCCACTACCCATTGGAATACATTTAGAAGTGTTGTTGGTGTTGTTTCATGTTTTGTGTTGTTATTTCTGTTCGAGTCATGATGTAATTTTATTTTAATGTTAATGAAAGATTGTTCTTGGTGTTTCTACCATTTCCCCTTCTAGTTCCGGTATCATATAGATTAGTGGGTTAGTCAAAGGATACAATTTGAAACCGGAAATCTATCTAAATAAGCACCCGGGAATCCAAAATAACCAAAATTCTACAAGGAAGAAGGAAAGGCTGCATGCACTATGATTAAAGTTAGCTGGGTAATAGTTCCTTCATATGGAAACGTGATTGACCTAATTTGAAAATCATCCAAAGAACAAGAGATCCCAACGAGAAAAAAAAAAAGATACTTTGAAATAAAAACGTTTAGAAGCTGGACAGTATGATGTTGTTATTCTATTTTATACCTTATTTATAGGAAAGTAGCTTGTCTAAAAAGCAATCGTTCAGTTTGGTTCAAGATTCTTAACAACACTTAAGAATCTTAAGGATCAGTAATGACACCGATCTAGAGTTCTTAGATGAATTCTAAGGATTATCAGAGGGATTGGGATGTTGTAAGATATTGATGAATTGGGGGAAAACCTGAAATCAATGGTTTTTGAATGACACAATTGTGCAGCAGCTGCTGTCTGGGAAAAAAACAGCGAGGAAAGAGAGGCTGGCGGCTAGGTAGGGTTTTACGGACATCGATGGGCATCCTCTACTTATTTTCGATTAAGTTACAAGCACACCACTTAAAGGAGAGTATGATTACTGCACTCCAAAGATGAGAAAGTCAGTTAAAATACTCTTATTTACATAAAATTAAGCCAAAAGTTCCCAACAGGTTACAGAACAACATAATTATATCAATTCAGCTAAATTAAATCTAATATTAGTATAAATAATGTAAATAATAGGGTTGAAAATGACCTAACGTTTGATAAGCTATTTGTAGCTCAACTCGATACGAGCTCGTTTGCATTTGTTTGATTAATTAATTGAACAATTTTGAACACTTCTATCCTGTATAAATACTCGATTGTTAAATGAATAAGTTTGATCACCTCTTTTTTCAATTTGTTTATGTCAACGAACAATATCATTAAAACTTGTGAACAAACTCGTTAAGAAGCTCGATGAACAGTTTTATTTAAAGTTTATAAACAAGCTTACAAAGAATCTCGGTTAAAGCTTGATTTAATGCTTGTGCGTTAGATAGATAAAAGCTTATTTTAAAGCTTGTGAATAATATCAACAAAAGCTTGTTTTAAAATTCATTTGTATTTGAACTTTTAACTCATAATACATAAAATATGATAAAAGGGTTGTTTGTTTAATTTTCCATTTATTTTGCACGTTTATATGCTTTTCTTAGTTATTCATTCAGCAGTCATTCATTTTGAGACTCATTTATTTTTGTAAGTTTAACAAGTAATTTCAATTTGAGCTTGATAATACTCCTTTGATTTAGACAATAAGTAACACAATCATACTACTTTATAATTTGTTTGATACTCATTTGTTGGGAAAATAAATAGCTCGATAACACTAATTTTAATTTGCTTAATAAAAGTAGTTTGGTTATAAATCGAGTGAATCGATAATACCGCTGATTAATCTGTTTGATATCGACTCGATTATCATCATATGAAACAAACATGAACCAAGCTCAAACAATCAAAATGACAAACAAACCAAATTTAAACATAAACATAAAGCTAAACTTGATATCGAGCTTGAATTTAATAAACAAGCTAAAGCTTGAAAATAATCGTGCTCGGCTCGGTTTGTTTGTTTGCAACCTTAAGTAGAAATCCATGAGGGTCAGCCTAGCGTAACTCTTGTGTTGGCAAGGATGTTGACCAATTAGGGCCTTTGTCTACCCGGGATGCGGGCTTCCACATCGGTATAACTTCAACAGATTATTATTGTTTTTGTCTAAGACTAACCACTGAGGTTTAGAATGTTGATATGCATATTAGAAACTGAATGAATAGTGTGAATGTGTGGAAAATTAAAAATATAAGAGACATAATGATAACGTTATAGAGCTCCTAGAAGGTGTTAGGGGAGTAGATTTAGAGTGGAGGTGACTGGAGAGTAGCAAATGAATGATTATATGCTAGGTCGACGACGTATGGTGGTTAAGCATCGTTCTACAACTGTCCCGGCTGAATACAACAAAGCGAGCTCTAGAACAATGAGGTTTGGGTGTGGCGAGGAGCCTCCACCACCTATTTCTGAGTAAGATATTTATACTCTACTTGCAAAAGAAAGATGATACAACACTCTTTATGGTAAAAAATAGAGATTACAAAATACAAAATACTCAAAACAAGCCAAAATCACTCTAACAGATAAAGAAACACATAAATAGCTTTCTAATAGAATATAAACTAAATTAGAAAAAGAAAATAAGTCAAAATAGAGAGCATTTCTACATAAATTTCCAGCTATATGAAAATTGCCTATTCGGTATTTTCAGCTATCACCGATCATGGGATTGTCTAATTCCTTCAATCGGGAGTTACGGGATCTCTGATCCCATGACTTTGGTGGATGCTCCCGCCTCACGTTAATACTTCTATTACTCTGCAAAATGCAAGAGCTAATGGCATGTCACGTAAGCTGTTGTTTGTGAATTTGGATGAACTGATCAGACTATTTGCCTGTATCCTTCTTTTGTCCTGCAGTGTTATTAGATTCCAAGTCGCCGTGGGTGAAATTAAGTGTCAATTACAAATACAATGACCATTTCTGTATTTTTGTTTGTTGTCATAGAAAAGGTTTCTAAACCATGAATGGATTTGCTCCTGACGTTCTGGAAGCATGGACATTTTATCATCCAATTATATTGCATTCTGAAGTTAAATTACTGAATTGTCTAGTTGTATTTTATTCAAGAGAAATTAATGAATTCCATTTTTTTTTAGCTTGGCTTGCTTGAAATGACAGAATCAGGCCTTCAGGCAGTTTCCAATCCCAGCGAAATGTTTCTAAGTGAGAATTACTCTGATTCAGATGTCTTAGCTGGACTTGCGCTTGCAATTGTTGTAGATGGGTCTCGAACCTTTGTTATTGAGATTCAGGCAAGTTGAACTTTGACAACACGGAACTTTTTCTTTTCCTCAAAATTGCTTGTAGAATTCTCATTCTCTTTTTTTTAGCAGCAAGTTCCAATACACCCTTTTTGATAAATCTAAATGCTAACGTTTAGACTTACAAAATTTTTTTTATCCTATCTTTGTGTGTTGCAATCTCAAACATGGGCTTTATTATGTTTTCTATGTAGTTTATGTATCTGATTGCTAATTGACTAGAACTATTAGAATAGTTCGCATTTACTTGAATGAATGATTATGAATTGTTGAAATGAGGAGATTGGTAAAATTTTGTGTCTTTCCTCATTCATTGAAGGGTTATTTATACAATAGAGCTAGCTACGATGTAACAACCTGAACTCTCTTCTATCGAAATATTGTCTGTTTTGGCCTAATGGCGTCACGGCTTTGTCCCATTAGTATAACTTCCCAGGAGGTCACCCATCCTAGGAGTGTTCCAGCATTAGCACACTTCAAAGTTTTCGATGAAATTCCAGCCGTTACACTAAAACACTCCTCAAATTTTAATGATTTTATAATTTTACCCACTTAACTACTGACATCCTCGTTAGTTTTCTCAACCTAAAATGATCCACAAGACAAATATTCATAACTTTAGATCGATACTAGGCTCTGTTATCATTTGCAATAGCCTAAACTCTCATCCATCGAGATATTGTCCGCTTTGGCATTAGCCTCACAATTTTGTCCTGTTGGTGTAACTTCTGGGCATGCCACCCATCCCAGAAGTGCTCCCGCATGAGCACGCTTAACTTCTGATTTTTTTATGAAATTCCAACCGTTAACTAAAAGGCACCTCGATGTTTATGAGCTTAGCTTCATTCTACTTCAGGGTTTTCTCATAGGCTATATTAAAAATATATTCAATTTTAAGAGAAGAATTACTTGTAATCCTTTCTTTTTAAATTGTGGAGAGGTCAGTTTATGGATTCGAGGCCTTACACTTTTCTTGAATTCCACCCCTTGATCCGTGGACTTTGGTGTCTGCACCTTAGTAATTCGTTGGATGGTGGATGCCATATATGGCTGCAACAAGAGGCTTGTCCTTTGATTTCTTTTTTTCAGACTATGGGGTTTTTCAATACTATCTCTCAAATTGGTTTGTAGAGGTCTATCATTCCTAGTTTGTTCGGGATATTTCTGAATGCTAGATTGAAAAGTCCTTTACTTATTGCATAAATTTTAATCACAATTGTTCACAAATTCTCTGGGCAATTGCTCTACCCGCATATTTTGCACTTAATCTTGTGATTATATGTTTTTTCTTACTTGCTGATTTTACAGGATTTTCTCTGAGCGATATGTAATATCCTGAAGTTGATCAACTAGTGATCTTACATAGTTAGTATTAATATAGCATTCTAGTTTTAGTATTTCATATTTTTTATACGGAATTCTTTTTTCATATTTGAATTGTAAATTCTCGAGAACTCTATAAATAATCTAGGGGTAAGACTCCATCATTTCTGAATTTATGTATGAGATTTACTTCAAATGAAGTGTCAGAATGAACATAGGGTAGATAGACTAGGTTGTCAACTAACCTTTCATACTATCTTTTTTGACCTGTGTTATTTCTTCATCAATGTCTAGTTTCTGGCCTACTCTTAGAGTTTTACATGGCTTAAAACCTATTATACTTGTTTCTTTTAATAGATTTATGGCATATTTCTACTGCGATATATGTATCTAGTTTTTTAATTGAACCAAATCTATGCTAATGAAGTATTTAAGTTTACCGAGTTCCTTGCTCTTAAATACTTCAATGAGTTTTTTCTTAATATTTTTTTCTCATTATCACCACTTATATCACTTATGTCATTAACAATAGGAATAAGAATATTTATTTTCACTTCAGTATAGTGTTTTACATGACTTTTCTATTTCCCATCCTGCACATAACTTTTGTGAATCTCTTAAATCATGCGTTTAGAGGTTCTTTCAACCTCTATAGTGCCCTTTTTATTTTGAATGTCTTCGTTTTTAAAAAATGTTATTGAATGTTTGTGAGGAATTCACAAAACTTCTTCTATGTCATCATGCAGAATACCATTCTTTATGTCATCTTATTACATGAACCATCTATGGTTAGCAGCCAAGGAGATCAAAATATAAATCGTGTTTAATTTTTTCACTTGGAGTAAGTTTTCCATGGTGTTAATTCTATAGGATTTTAGAGTACTTATTGCAATTACCTTAGCTTTGTACCTTTCTAGGTATCCATCCGCGTTTCATTTCAATGTAAAATCCCACTTACATCTGAAATTTCTTTTTTGTTTCCCGGAAACTCAACTGTGTTCTTGATGTAAATTTTTTAAGGTGTTGATCTCTTTTTTCATGATTTCCTTTCAATCTTTATTTTCTAATACCTCAATTAGCATTTGTAGATCTTTGATGGTGTTTATATTTATTAGTTTTTATAAGTAGCTGAGAAGTTTTCAAGGGATGTGTTTTAATTATAAGATTTGGTGAATGTTTAAACTCAACGTGTTGTTGGTATTAGTAAGTTGATCAAGTTCATTGTTAGGAGAGGTAGCAAGGTATCCGACTTGGGTTTTAGATTCTTAGATTTGGATGAGTTTGGATGTACTTTAACCTTTTTATATTGACTTGGAGGGGTTTTAACTGAAGTGTTAATTTTACTAGGCTCAAGTTGTCTTCTATGTATATCATTGGTTGAAAAATCAAGGGAAATAATATTAAGTTCATTAGATTTGTTTTCCATTTGGTTCTCTCCTCTCGAAGAAGTGTGGCTAAAGATTAATTGTTCTTCGTTAAGTGTGAGTTTTTTGATATTAAATAATTTATTATGGTTGGCTGATAGCATTAATATCTTTTTTTGAGCATGTAGATATTCTAAGAAAACACCTATGTGCTTCAACGTTTAATTCGCCATGTTGTTTATGAATGCGTGCATAAGACATCAAAATATTTTAGTAGGAATATTTGTACATAAATTACTCATAAAAAAGTTATGTATGGTAGACTCCGCCCTATATTTCTTGGGAACTTGATTTTGGAAGAGAAGGGTCTTAATAATCTTAAGATGTCTATTTTTTAAGCCATCTTATCTTTTTGGTAGGGTGTCGAGCTATGAGGATTATTGAATATTTTCTTCTTTAGTCAAGAAAGAGCATAAAGTTTGGTGAAATAATCTTGTGTATTATCAGCCTTCAAAGATTTTTTTTTTTTTAAGGAAGCATTGCTGGCTAGGGCCAGTTCAATTGAATCAATGCTTGTATGCTTCTCCTATTTATCGAGAGAGGGAGACAATAGAAAGTAGTATTGAGCGGGTGGTAAATTTGAATAGAGCGGAAGACAGACGAGCAAGTGGGAAGAGACCAATCAAGAGAGGCCGATTAGGCGTGTGAGTGGAGAAGCTAAGCCAGCAGGTGTTTGTGCTACTTGTGGAGAATGATCAAGTATGTGTGCGACTATACTTCCATGCTAGCAAAGCAGTAGATGGCGAAGTTGAGCGTATAATGAGAACCGAAAGTTAAAATTATTGTTTTTCCATATAGTTAAAATTTACCCTAGACCTAGCTCTCAATTTCAAAGAAAATTTGTTTGGGCTGCTATGCGAAGAAAACAAATCAGAAGGTGGGGGTGGTGTAGCATTTTTACAAAATAGGAAGAAGTCAACTATTAGATTAGAAATTTAAAAATTTTATTTGAGAAAATCTAATAGTTAAGTTATTATTATTTAATATATTTGGACTTTAGTTGTTTAATGCTTGATTTGAAAATTCTAGGTTTTGAATTAGCAAATTAAAATTTTTGAGAAACATTACAAAAATTTTGATCGAAGTGTTCCATGTTATCTCATGAAAATTTATTTAGAAATATTAAATTTGTAAGTTAAATATAATTAAACAACAAAATAAACAAAATTTAGTTTTATGATTGTTTTCATTTGAAGTAAAAGTTGAAAGATAATTTTTGCATTAAAATGATAAATTAATTATGAAACTAAATGATTGAAAGTATTAATTATGATTCTATTTTTGAATAAACATAAAAATTAATCAAAACTAATTTTTAATAGAGGAAAGTTACACTATTTTGGGTGGTATATATATATATATATATATATATATATGCGCCGCGTACTCAGATCTGTTGATCGGGCATCTGTTTGTCAATTGTAAGTCCCCTCTGGTCTGGGGTTCAATTCCCCCCGTTGGACGGTGTGATATCGAATTATTAGGCGCATCGGGGATGGCCGGGGCTCGTATAATAGCCTCAGGTCATTCCTTATATATATATATATATATATATATATTTGAAAAGCCTAAGGGCTTTATTGAAATAGAGAAGATACATAAAAGTTGTATGAGCGGGCCCAATAGAGGCACCCTACCCATACGATACTAAATACAGTAATACCCTAACTAAAAGATACAAATACACTAAAAAAATTAAAACTTGCAGAAAAAAGTAGCTAGGGACGAGTCAGTTTAGTCCTTCCTCTTTCTCAAGTTTTAGGAGCAGAGCCCGATAGCGAACTTTGAAGTGTCATGTCATAGCCAGGAGTAACCAAAGTATCATCCCTTAAGTTTTCAAGTTGGAGTGTGCCCCCAGCCTTCTTCTTCCGTCGAGATGTGTAAACTTGTCATTCTTCATTAGAAGACTGGCTCATGTGCTCCTCAGTCTGATTATATATTAGAACCGCAAGGGAGGGAAAGGCAGTCGTTGCTACAACGATAGGTTCCAGTGTTTGTGAAGTGTGAATAGTCACGTCTACACCTGATGCTTCTTAAATAGGAGCTTCGAGGCTATTCTGATTTTTCGGTCCGAACATTATCCGTTGTAGTATGGTCAGGAGAAGGGTTCCCAGGGGCAAAAACCAACTCTTGTCTTGTGGTGATTCCCTCATCAGGTTTGTTGGGAACGCATTCAGGCACGTGGGGTGCACTAATAATATGTTTTTGCTTTTGACTATTGGTTCTCAACTGTGGGTGCAATCTGAAACATTTCTCCTGCGGGTGTCCGAACATCTTATAGTGCTTGCAGTAATAAGTTTTTTGTTCCATAATGATTTTTTGCCAATAAACATTGTGAGCAGAGCCAAGCCAAGCCAGACTTCTTCTACATCTGGTAGTGTATATCTTTTTCAATTAAAATTCTTGCAGTAGAGGGCCTTTAGAAATGCACTGTGGGTAAGTCTACTTGTAAAGGTTTTCCAAGGATAGTCCCAATTGCCTATAAGATAGGTAGGTCAAAGAAATGAAGTTTGAGTTCAGGTAATGAGAATCAGATAGGCGCAATTGGGGGTTCTTGACTAGGATCAAAATTAGGGGCCCATTTGAGCAATTTCATATGTTTTCCCTAGATTGTGATGAATTTCTTTAAGAAAATTCTTGTGTAACCTTCTTCTATACCCAGCTGTATCATAACATGTCTTCCTTCGAAATGACTCGCCTGCCAAGCTCCAACTAGTTTGAAGTCTTCAAAAACCTTCATGATAATCTCCATCTTTGGGCAACCTAAATGGAACTTTTCAACTAGTGTAAATTTGTATTTTCCTGCGCGAGGTGAAATTACAGCATCAGAGAAGAATATTGCTGGTTTGCCCTCCTTTTTCTCTAATTTCTTGATGAGATTGTAATTTCCAAGTTTTGCAACAGAATCATGATACATCTGCGGGAATATTGAACTATCTGCGAGGTGGAAAGGGGAGCTGCATTTGTGAACCACTGTAGTATAGGAGGGTTTGGTGGGGTTATCACCGGTGAGGGCAGCGGCGTAGGAAAGCTCTGAGGCCATTAACTTGCTTCACACAAGCACCACAGGATATAGGGCATTGCAGCGGATGGCAGCAGAAAGCACCGCAAGACTGCGATAGGAAGCAGTGTCGGCAACGACGTAGCAAGCCGAAGACGCTTCTGTCGAGATGAATCGAGGAGGAAGAAGAACTAGGAATCAGCCTGCAGACGGAGCCAAAACCGTCATGCAGAAGGAGAAGACTGCAATGACGCAGCCAAGCCCTGTATCAGAAATGAAGTTTTATGCTATTAAGGTGGGTATTTATATTTCCAATTTATGGTAATACTATTGATCCTTCTAAACAAATGTATTAGCTGATATTGATATTTGTTTAATTAAGGGTTACACTAAATTCAATTATGATTCATCTTTAATATTGAGATTATTAATTACACTAAATTGAAATACACTTAATATGCCTCGCTTGAATTAATTACACCATGAAATGTGCACTCTAGTAAGTGAACGAATGACGATGAAGGTGAATAATTATGTCTTATGAAATTAAGTTGGGTATTTATATTTCCAATTTATGGTAGTACTATTGATTCTTTTAAAAAAATACATTTATTGATATTGATACTTGTTTAATTAATGGTTTTTCTAAATTAATTTGATTCTTCTTTAATATTGAAATTATTGATTACACTAAATTGAAAGGTAGTTATGCCACGCTTCAATTAATTACACCATAAAAATGCACTATAGAAAATTAATGAATGATTTTGAAAATGCGAATGAAATAAATTATATGGAAATGCTTCATGTGCATGTTGACTGATGAAGTTTTTCTCTTCTGTACTTGGTATGCTAAGGTACCTATACATATAATTAGAAATATTATATTATATAAAATGATATAATTTAGATGATACTTTGTGACTTATGTATTACATAAAATATGATATACAATATAATATTTAATTCTGATACTAGATTCCTCAGTGTTTTGGCCTTTTTTCATTAATGAAATCCTTCTAATGGAAGGGGTTAAAATTCTCATCTCTTTTTCCTCTTCGACATTCCATGTGACCATCAAGGGTAAGGCCCTCCTGGGTGTCATCCTTAATGTTCGTCAATCTCCGCTGAAGTTGGTGGATCTCTTGTTGTATCTCTTCCCGAGTAGGCTCGGACATGTATCTCCTTGGTGACATGACTAGAGGTTAGGATTGGGAGGTGAAAGAGGGAGCATGAGACTAATTGAAGTTGTAGAAAATTTTATTTGAGGTTCTTGATTTTGAAAATCTCCAAAGGGAAATTAGGGTTAGGTCAAAATTTGGATATGATTAGGATTTGGGATTTGTGAAAGTGAAAAGGGTATTTGGTGGTAGAAAAGATTATTTTTGGTTTATGACGGATGTTAAAAATTCCTAGGATACGAGTGGAGTTAGACTAGCTCTGATATTAAATGATACTAGTGTTAACCCAAACCATAATATAAAAAAATATATTATTGCTGTAAAGTCGATCAGTCTGTTACAAATCACACATTGGAAGGAAAATTAGGACCAACTAAACGTAAATAGGAAATAATAACACACCCGAAGCAAGCATGTGACTAGGGTTGGATCAAGGGTGATGTAGATGGGTTGGTGAGCGCTGGAAGGTGGTGGGATGGTGGATGAGGTGGTCGTCAAACAGAAGATAACAAAGATAATGTTTTCTCGGGTTCCAGACAACAAACACACATCTGATATCGACGTGGTGCAGCTGTCCTGGATGAAGGCAGCAAGGGCGGCTGGTTATGGGTGTTGATTCCGTCTGGTTGGTTGCAATTTTACTTTTAGTGTGTGAATTGTAACAATCTGATCGGCTTTTCAGTAATAAGATTTGATTTTTCTGTTATGGTTTGGGTTAACCATGATATCAAATTCTAATTGGAGAAAAGAAATTTTCAAACTCTCTTGCATGATCATCTTTAAAACAATTTGCCAAATTATTTAATACTAATTTATTTACTTCAACAAACATACTTTTAAATCTTTTTGTGTACCGTAACTTGGAGATTTGATACATCGATTGAATTAAATTGATAACTCTCATCATTTTATAATAATGTTTTTGAAATAAAATCTTAAGAACTAAATGAGTGGGAGAAGATAATCTTTATATTGTGGGCAGGATACTTCAAGGGAATGATAATTATACCGTAACTGTTAAATTTTTAATTTATAATAAACTTTAGGTGGCATTGACTCTCTCATTATATTGAATCTCTTTTATTGTATTGAATCTATTTTATTGTATTGAATGATGATATTTAAAAAATGATTATAATTAGTAGATGTAATGTAAAAACTATATATGACGATTTGTTCTCGTTTTAGCATTCAAAGCTCTCAAGTTGGGTGTTGATAAGCCTTATATTTTTTTAATGTTGGCACTAAATTTATGTTTTTTGTGACGGGTTGGGAGAGTATAAATGGTACTGGAATTAATCCAAATAATGATCGAACGACAAATTTCATTGCTGAATTCAAAAGTTACAACAATGAATCCTCAATATAGAACAACACAAACATGCAAATGGCAAGTGCCGCCGACGATTTTGCAAAATAAGAAAGAAAACCATGCAAAACACATACATGACTCTTTAGAGGAGAGCGACAAACCCTGAAGGAAGGGAAGGGAGCTACGATAGTGTTGGAAGGTCGAGGATAGCAGATGGTTGCAACTTTGGAGGGAGCAGAAGTGATGTTGACTTGCGGAAGGTGTGGGACTGTAGGTGGCTGCGGCGCTGGAGGGCATAACAGTGATGGACTCTTGGAAGGAAGCTGACAGCAAGTGGATGCAGTGCTGGAGAGAGCAGGAGAGGTGGTGGTGGACTAGACAACAACTGGAAGGGGTGGTTGTGGACTGAACAACAAGAAGAGGCTCTGGAGGGGCTGTCAGCAACAAGAATAGGCTCGGGAGGGGCTATCGGCAACAAGGACAGACCCAAGAGGGGCTGACAGCTTCAAAGACAAATCATGGAGGGGCTAGCTGCCACCGGAACAGGATCTGCAGGGGCTGATGGCAGAAAAGACAAGCTTTGAAGGGGTTGGCAGTAGCAGGAAGGGTTGGAACAAGCGAGAGATAATTACCATCTCAGGCGAGTTACAACGAGAGCACTTTCTTGCCATCGGGAAACGCCAGAGGCTAAAATCTGAACTAATCAGGAAATAACTATGCAAGCATAGTAACCTTTATATAATAGGTGGAAGTAGATAAAAGCAACATGTAATAAAAAGGGAAAGGGATGAATCAAGTAGGGAATAGAAAAGTTAAGGGATGTATTAGGAAAGGGATAGAAAATGACAAAAAATAGAATATGAAAGGAATCCTTCCTATGGATGGGAATAGAATAAGAAAGAAAAAGGAGGGGAGGGGCAGTAATTTCTGCCCCATGGTTGGCGCTCAATGGCTTACCGGTACAGCAGGCTCATGAAGCCCCGCTTTAGTCTCTCGGGATTGGGGGAGCTTCAATCTCATTCGTCGAAAATTTTGTGCCCTCGAAGTAGATGCAGGTCTGCGACATTGAACATAGTGGACACATTGCAGTCTTCTGGTAGGTCGATCTTGTAGATGTCATCATTCAGCTTCTGAAGTATTCTAAAAGGTCCATCTGTTTTGGGCTTTAGTTGCTCGAATGCTACCACTGGCAATCGCTTCTTCTACCAAATCCATATGAGGTCTTTTTTCTCGAAACGTCACCTTCTTTCTGTATTTATTTGTCTGTGTCTGGTATTTATGTTTTTGCTTAGTAATCTATGTTCTAACCTCCTCGTGGAGTTTCTGAATCTCGTGAACCATTTTTTCAGCATTGTCACCGATCTCTTTGCTTAGTAATCTATGTTCCAACCTCCTCGTGGAGTTTCTGAATCTTGTGAACCAGGATTTCAGCATTGTCACCGATCTCTAAATTTGGCAAGAGTGGTACCAACTCAAATGGTGTGAGTGGGTTGCGGGCGTGCGCAATCTCAAACAGAGTGCATTCTGCAGTTTGACTCACTGATGCGTTCTATGCAAATTCTACTTGAGCTAGAATTAGATTCCACTGCTTAATGCTCTTTCGCACGACACGTCAGAAGGTTTTCTAGGCTTCTGGTTACTATCTCTGTTTGACCGCCCATCTGTGGATGAGCTGTTGAACTGAATTGAGCTTAATGTGTAATATCTCCCATAGGGTCCTCCAGAAGTGGCTCAGAAATTTAATGTCCATGTCAGAAGTGTTTGTCTTGAGAATTTTGTGCAATCTTGCGATATGGGATGCGTCCAGTGTATGGTGGTAGAGCACGAAATGCGTCATCTTCGAGAAACGGTCTACCATCACTAGCACAGAGTCCTTGTTCCACTGTGTTCGTGGCAGTTCTATCATAAAGTCCATGCTGATATCTACCCACGGTGCCTTGTTCCACTGTGTCGAAGCTAGTTTGAGCTGCAGCTATCCAAGTGAACTACTTTCCTTTTAAAAGCTCTATCAAATGGATGGTGATAATACTAAAGTTTCTGATGAAGTGCCTATAAATGACATTAACCCTAGAAACTTCCTTAGCTCAGTGAACATTTGCGGTACATTCTAGTTTATATTGGTCGTCTTGATCTTCATAAAGTCCATCTGAATGCCTGTCGCGATATAACCCAAAAAGCATACGTCCATCTGAATGCCTGTCGCGATATAACCCAAAAAGCATACCTATTCAGTCATTAAGTGGTACTTCTTTGGATGGACATATATTTTTTATTCTCTCAATACCTCGATCACTTCTCTTAGGTTTTGTAAGTGCTCCTCCTTTTAGGGCTTCATCGGGGCAAGAACAACACGAATTGGTACTCTCTCTGATTAGTCCTCTTGCGACGAGATCCTGTACCAATCCTTGTAACTCTTGCCAGTTCTTGTACTCTGCAGGTCTCAATCTAGGTGGGTCGATGACAACACTAATTCTGGTATAAGAACTATCGCATGTTGATTTTTTCTCGGTGGTGGTAATCTCTCTGGAAGACTGTCGGTTATGATATCCTGAAAGTTCTGTAGTGGTGGTTGTAGTAGTGTTGGTACCTCACACTCCTCAATTCCCTCTAGAAGGACTAATGATACGCTCTGATACCAGAGTTAACCCAAACCACAATGGAACGACAAATTTTTTTGTTGAATTCAAAAGTTACAACTACGAATTCTCAACATAAAACAACATAAACATGCAAATGGCAAGTGTCAATGATGACTCTGCAAAATAAGAAAGAAAACAATACAAAACACATAAATGACTTTCTTGAGGAGAGCGGTACACCTAGAAGGAAGGGAAGAGAGTTGTGGCAATGTTGGGAGGTGGAGGGCAACAAGTGGATGCGATGTCGGAGGGAGCAGAAGTGATGCCGAATTGTTGGAAGGTGTTGAGCATCAGGAGGCTGTGGCATTGAAGGGCGTAGGAATTATGGTGGGCTGCTGGCAGCAGGTATAGGAGGGAGCAAGCGAGGTGGTGATGGACTGACAATAGTTGGAAGGAGCGGCTGTGGATTGGAGAACAATAGGAAGAGACCCTGGAGAGGTTGTCAGTATCAAGAGTAGGCTTTGGAGGGGTCGGTCGCTGTGTGTACAGGCTCTGGAGGGGTTGACAGTTGTCGAGACAGCCCCTGGAGGGGCTGCCGGCAGGAAAGACGGGCCTTGGAGGGGCTTGCAGCAGCAGAAAGGGGGATTGAACGAGCGGAGATAATCACCACATCAGATGAATTACAACCAAAATACTTCTCGTTGTCGAATACAACCCTTGGAATAGGGAAATGTCGGAAGAAGAAATCTGAAATCTGAAATAATCATGAACTAACAATGAGCAAGCAAAGTAACCTATATATCATAGGTGGAAGTAGATAAAAACAAGTACTAGAAAGGAAAAGAGATGGATTAGGAAGCGAAAGAAAAGTTAAGGGATGGATTAGGAAAGGGATAGAAAATGGCAAAAAAATATGATAGGAAAGGAATCATCCTTATGGATGGAATAGAAAAGGAAAGAAAAAGGAGGGGTTGTAATTCACACCCCATGGTTGGCGCTCCATGGTTGGCCGGTTCAGTCGGCCATCAAGCCAGGGCCGACTAGTTTGGTTGGCCGGTCCATGGTTGGCTGGTTCAGTCGGCCATCAAGCAAGGGTCGGCTAGTTCAGTTGGCCCATGGAGCCTTGCGTTGCTAAATTTGATCAATTTTTTTATAGTAAAAACCAATGTTATTTAAGTATGATCATCAATAGTCTTATAAATCATTTGGCTCTAAAGATATTAAGTTATTACATCTCTAAATATCAGAGTGGATTAGCATGATGAAGTAGATGACTGAAGAAAATATACTCCATGATGTTTAACAATTACACAAGTTTTGTGATGAAAAGTTCCACTGCCAATATTCTTTGAGCAAAGGAGTGAAACATTCGTTTGAGAATTTTAAAATTTTGATGTCCTAATTTATAATGTTGCCCCAAATAGTCTTTTTTTTAATTAGAAATATAAATAAAGAAGATGAATGATTGTTACGAACATTACTGTCTACAAATAGGTGTAGCTACACTTTTTTCTAACTTGTATAATTCTCTTTCTCGTAGTTTGGTTCTGAAAACACATGATTAGTAAATAATGTCACAGTGTAGTTTTGATTTTGGGTTATTTTATGAATAAAATTAAAATTTTATAGCAAGATGAGAAGCATGCAAAAAAATTACTGAGAGCAAGTGGAGAAGCAATTGGAATATTCCCGTCCTATAATATTAGCCAAGAAGTCATTACGTACTTTCACTTTTTGGGTTTGTAGGTTGAAAGATATAGGAGTTTGTCATTTGATTTGTGGCACATTACCTAGGTATTGTGGGAACTATTCATGGCATTAAAAATACAAGGATTATAAGTTTATCATTTTGATCTAGAGAGCATGACCTAGATTCTTTTTAGAGTGTTGAGAAGATTTCTTAGCCTGTCAATTTCTCTTTGGTCGAGTCTTTTAGTTTGTGAATTGAGCATGCCCTTTTGATCGATTTTTTTTATATCCATCTTGGCCTTTTAGTTCTCTCATGATGTTTCCAACAAAGTTCTTTATTATGCCTGTTTTATTTGTAGTAATTGCACAAGTTTCTGTTTTTTTTATGAAATTTTTTACCTTCATTTTAGATGGTGGTAATTAGTCCTCTACCGTAAGTTTCTGTGCTTGCCATGGCTGATCTTCCATGTTGATGTTTCTAACATAGAAATTTGTCTTTTCAGCCCGTATAAGGGAGATGATTTCATTATGAGAGGGCATGGTGTTTTTGACTAAGATTTGGATGCTGACTTGCTGAAATTCTTCATATAAACCTACAATGAGCTCAACTATTCTTATTCCTTCTACATAATGTTTTAGAACCACATCATCATTTTTGCATCCACATTGAGATCTTGGTAATAATCTATTTCTTGCTAGAAAACCTTCATTGCATTGAAGTAGAGCAACATCCTTGGCTTTTGGAGACTTTTAGTTCTCAGTATCCAAAGCTCGATCAAGAAGGTGATGACGTTTCTATTTTTCTTTCAAGTAGGTCTTCATAAGTTGAGGTCTCTTTAATTAATTTCTTCTATCTTGTCAATATGATGTTTGTGACCATTGGAATTCTCCTTTGATTGGATTTGCTAGGTTCTTATAGTGCATGATAGTTGATTATTTTTTGGAGAAATTAGAACTCTCAGACATAAATGAGAAAAAAAAAATTGGGTTGAAAAAAATAGTTTAAAGGTTTGGACCCTAACCTAGTGCTCTGATACTCTCTAAAATTGAGGAGAATGGCAAAAATTTATATTTTCTCATTCATTAAGGGGTTATTTATGCATGAGAGTACCTAGGCGAGATTAAGAATATATATATAATGTTTGCAAAAGTGAGGAAGACTATTTTTTTTTTAAATCATTGAGTTACATGATGTACAAATTTATTTTTTATATATCTTGAATATATATAAATATATATCTAACATTACTTCATATATACGATCTGCGATGTCTCTGCTAGGGTTTACTCTCGTTGCGTCTTCATGGCGACCAGAGTAGCCCTCGTTATCTCTATGCCGGATCGAAATCGCAACCTGCTCCTTCGTCTTGCTTTGTCTGCTCCGTCGTGCATCGTCTGCTTTGAATTCGTCTGCGTCGACTTCGCCTGCTTCGGTCCTTGACTTCGCAACTTCGTCTACCTCGAAGACTTCGAGATTTCTTCTTCTTTGACTTTGTTTGTTTGTTTCCTTGTGTTTCGTCTGCTTCAATTGTTTCCTTTCATTGTTTGTGCTCGAAGAAGTAGGGTTTTCACTATGCTGCTGGTTGTCACTGGTTGCTGTAATGACATTAGGGCTTTCCTACGCCGCCACCCTCGCCGGTGATAACCCATCCAAACCCCCCTATGCTACAGTAGTTCACAAACATAGCTCCCTTTTTCACCTCGCAGATAGTGCGGTATTCCCGCAGATTTACCATGATTCTGATGCATGAAATGACGATTGCAATCTCATAAATAAAAGTAGAGAAAAAGGCGGGCAAACCAGTAATTTTCTTCTCTGACGTTGAAATTTCAACTTATGCAGGAAAATACAAATTTACACTAGTTGGAAAGTTTCAATTAGGTTATTCTAAGATGAAGATCATCATGAAGACTTTTTACAAATTTACACTAGTTGGAAAGTTTTAATTAGGTTATCCTAAGATGAAGATCATCATGAAGGCTTTTGAAGATTTCAAACTGGTTGGGGTTTGACAGGTGGGTCATTTCAACGGAAGGCATGTTATGATACAGCTGAGCACAGAAGATGAATATACGAGGATTTTTTTAAAGAAATTCATCACAATTGAGGGCAAACATATGAAATTGCTCAAATGGACCCCTAATTTTGTTCTCAGTCAAGAACCCCAAATTGCACCTATTTGGTTCTTATTACCTGAACTCAAACTTCATTTCTTCGTCTTACCTATCTTATATGCAATTGGGACTATCCTTGGAAAACTTTTGCAGGTAGACTTACCTACAGTTCATTTCCCAAAGCCCTCCATTGCAAAGATTTTGATTGAACGATATATTACACTACTAGATGTAGAAGAAGTCTAGCTTGGATCTGCTCACAATGGTTATTGACAAAAAATCATTATGGAACAAAAACCATACTACTGCAAGCACTGCAAGATGTTTGGACACCTGCAAGAGAAATGTTTCAGATTGCACTCATAGTTGAGAACCAATAATCAAAAGCAAAAACACACTATTAGTACACCAAATGTGTCTGAACGGGCCCCTAGCAAACCTGATGACCGCCGACCTGAGGAGGGAATCACCACAAGACGGGAGTTGGTGTCTGCCCTTGGGATCCATTCTTTTGATTATACTACAATGGATAATGTTCGAACTGAAAATCAGGATAGTCCCACAGCTCTTATTCAGGAAGCATCAGGTGCAGTGGTAACAATTCGCACTTCGCATACACTGGAACCTATTGCGGTGGCAACGATTGTCTTTTCTCCTACTGAGGTTCTAACATCAAATCAGATCGAGGATCACATGAGTCAGTTTTCAAATGAAGAATGATAGGTTTACACTTCTCGGCGTAAGAAGAAGGCTGGGGGCATACTCCAACTTGGAAACTTAAAGGGTGATACTTTGGTGACTCCTAGCAATGGCACGACTCTTCAAAGTTTGTTATCTGGTTCCGCTCCTAAAACTAGAGGAAGAGGCAGGACTAAACTGGCTTGTCCCTAGCTACTTGTTCTCTGCTTGTTTTAAATTTTTTTTATATTTTATTGAGTCTATCAGTATCTTTTTGTTGGGGAATTACTGTACTTGTATCGTATGGGTAGGGTGTCTCTTTTGGGCTCTTCTCATACAAACTTCATGTATCATTTTCTATTTCAATAAAATCAGCCCTTGGGCTTTTCATTATATATATATATATATATATATATATATAATCAGATTCTTCTGTTCTTCTGGATTTCATCACCAGAAGACAAGAGACTTCTTGGAATTTAATTATTTGCCTTAATAAGATTTGGCAATTCATCGCTTCCCATGACTTTCAGGTCATATGGAATTTTATATATAGGGGGGAAAATGCACCAGCGGATTGGTTAGCTAAACGTGGTTTTTTGGGTGTTTCTACTGATTTGGTGCCTCCCAGGGAGCTTAATATACTTTTAAGGGGAGATTCTTTGAATCTTCCTTATGCCAGATCTTCATCCTGATTTCGGTTTAAATTTCAGTGATTTCGGCTTATGGTCTTCTTTCATCCCTACGGTTTTCTGGTTTCATAAATGTGATGTAAACCTTTTCTAATTTCCAATACCTCATAAAACAAGATAATATAATCCTAAAAGGAGTCATAAATGTGATGTAAACCTCAGGACTTTCCTAATTTTCAATGCCTCATTTATAAAACTGATTAAGATAATTTATTACGTTAAGTAGGATCCTAGTTGCTTGAGAGATTATTCTCATCTCATGTTTTAAATGAGTAAAGTGTCAAAATAGTTGAAATCACATTTATGATTCCTTTTAGGATTATATTATCTTGTTTTATTCACATATTTTATAAGTGGATAATCATCACGGAAATTGACGTGACTCAATTCACGTATAATTATCATATTGTAGATCATGGTCAATGGAGAAATCTTTATTTTAAAGGCTATATAAATCAATTGGGATTTACATCCATTCATTATATTTTACTAATTTATGTATACAATACCCAACTATTTGCTATTTGTTTCAATACAACTAAAATATTTTAAATACATTAAAACTACCACACAATTATCCATTAGTTTTCTGTCTTTTTCAAGAAGGTAATCTAAAGTAGGGTGCTGCCACCAAAGTCGTCACGAAAGAGAGAATTATACACTATGTAAAATTTCAAATTTTGTGATGTAGTTTCCAAGGTTATTTTGCGTTATCTGTTGGTTATTAATCGACCAGAGCCTATGAGTATATTTTGCATTATTTGTTTATTATTTCTACAAATGCTTTCTTAAATTTTTTGTAGGCATTATGCGTTTCTGGCTCAACTGTGGCGCGACATATCAATGGCATACAAGAGAGCCGGGCTGACATGATAATATCAGTAAGTCAACTCATTATCTTTATATAAATTATCTATTTCATTTGAATCTCTTTTTAATGTTCATATATTTACCCCATCATCTGTATATTTATCTTTTTGTTGTCATATCATGCATGCCTTTATTGAAGAACATTATACCTCATACACTTGAAGCTTTTGGAATGTTAGCCTCAAATTTATTAGGGCTTGTTTGGGATCGATTTTGCTTTTTATTTGTGTTTGTTTTTTCTTTTGCTTTTAAAATATATTTATTTTGTTTTTTTTACCTGTTTTTTATTTTTTATTTCTAAAATAAATTAATATGTTTTTGAAAACACACAAACTAACTCATAAGTGTTTTCAGTGTTTTTGAAAACAATTATATCTTAATCAAATAGCCAAACTTATTTTTTTCAAATAATAAAATAAGTAAAATAAATAAATAAATAATAATAAAACATTAAAAAAAAAAAAGTAATAGTGATCCCAAATGGCCCCTAAGTATTTGTGCAACATTTGATCCAGTAATGATCATGATGGAGTAGAATCACCTAGGAGTTTTCTTGACTATGCTTTTCACACGACTTTTTTGGTCTGGCCCGTTGCTTTATTAACATGGATGCACACTTTGTTAGCCAATTTACATGTGGCTTTGATCTTCTGTTTTTATTACCTTCATTTCATCCATTAAACTAATTTTTTGCTGTTAGTTTTTTTCCAATGCCAATATAATCACTATTTTCAAATTCCAATCTAAAATAATTAAACTTTATACACTTTAAAATTTAGAATTTGTAATGATAATTTCACCTTTGTCAGCTTGCTATAGATCCACTTTTCAGGTTTTTTTTTAGCTTGAAGAACTTCTTTTGGCTAATTTCTATTTTGCTTTTTACGGGACCATTTGGTATTTCCTTTTATTTTTTTGTCTTTTCTTTGTAATTTGATATCTTAAATATATATTATTTTTATTTTTATTGAATATCGTATAAGAGGGATGACAACTATTGAGTTAGTGATTATGACCAGTAGGGCGATGATTGTTGTTGGTAGGCTGGTTAGCAATCTATGATAGTGGTGATGGAAACTTCGTCGAAGTTGTGGTTGCCAACAACTAATAGTGGCTTTGGTGGGGTGAAGATGGTAGTTTGAAAATAATGAAATACCTAAAATTATTTTTAAGCGTTTTTAAGAATAAGATTATTTTCAAAACAAAAATTAGCTACAGAGCATCAACCAAATATTTTGTTAAACAAAATTAAAATACTAAATGTAGAAGTGTTGCCAAATGAACTCTTAGGTATTGGGTCCAGTTGATATATCTTTTGCAAGAAAAATATTGCAACTGTAAAATTTGTGCGCCAGAAGTAGTGGAACCTTTAAAATGATTGATCACTTCATTTTGATTTGTCCTGGAGCTTGTTTGTGTTGTTGACGTTAAGTGCAATGCTTGTTGTTTGTCATGTTTGTATATGTTTAGCAACAAAGTGAGTTTAGTTGTGATTTGGGCATGTTGAACTAGTTTTGTCTTGAGAGGGTGTTCACATTGACGTCCGTGGTAATACGTCTACAATCTATGTCGAAGCCCCTTCACGTTGCTAAAAATTTTGTGGAAATAGTGAAATATATATAGAATTTTGAAAGGAGTGGTTATATATATATAAGTGCTAGAAGGCACAGCCTTCGTGCTGGGCACAGTTCTTAAGAATCTCTCTCTCTCTCTCTCTCTCTCTCTCTCTCTCTCTCTCTCTCTCCATTTTTCTTACTATTGCAGCATTGCTATATCTCCCTCTAACTGCTACATTTAATTACTATCCCTCTCTATCTCTTGTATTCGCTTTCTAAATAACCATTGGTGATTAAGATTCAACTATCTCCTATGAACTGCTTAGTTTGAGGAGTTTAATAAGGAGGCCTTAAAAAAACCACTTCAAATTGGAAGGTTTTTAAACTTTAAACAGAAGTTTTCACATGCAGGGGGTTTTTATTAAAATTTAAGCAAATCTTGAATTTCAGTATTTCAAATCAGTTGAGCTGAACATCACTACAATTATATTTTTTGGTGTACTCGTGAACTTTATTGTTTTTTCCCCCATTTCACTCGAAGCTTGTAAGGTTCACATTTTACTTGGCCACATCATAAAGGTATATAAGTAACCATATGCAAGATTAGAGACCCATTGCTTTCCATGCTTAGATTTTTTCACGATCTTGGAAGAGCATCCTACTCATGACAAGGAGCGGTTGGCACTACATCAAAACATTATCATGTTTACCTTCTAGAGAATGAGGTTGTAGTACATTATGATCACATGCCAGATAAATATTGTAAACTCTGATTAAGCTATTAGTAGTTCAACATGTGAAAGTAACTTGAGCAATTTAATTTCTTGATCAAGTAAATGAAGGGTGTTACCCATGAAATGACAAACATGCTTTTTTTGCCTAAGCTTAATACTTTCGTGTTTAAAGAATATCACACGAGTTAAAAAATTTTTGCATGAAGATTATCTATAGTATCTCAAGTTTCCCTTCTTCATAGAGATACTTTTCCATTTGGAGAGGGCAATCCTTTAGAGTTTACTTAAAAAAGATAACCTTTTATTTTATGAAGTGCAATTGTGCTTGCCAGACTTAGTAGATGAATTACAATCGATGTGTACACACATCTAAAGTGGCTGGACATTTTTGACCGGAGAAGACATTGCAAAACCTATAGTGCTATGTTTTGCTGGCTAAATATGCAGCGGAATGCAAGTAAGCACATTAGGGGATGCATACTCTACTACACCTCCAAACATGATGACATAAGTTAGGATTATACATGTCATGCTCGTACTTCCTATCTCTATTGGATTTGTTGGGACTTTGCCTAGAACATTGACTACTTCTATATGGTTGTGGATATATTTTCAAACGTGATTATTCTGATCCCTTGTAGAATAACAATCACTAACAATGATGCAACTAGATTCTTCTTTAAGTATGTATGGGCACATTTTGGACTATCTAATTTCATTTTATGTAAACTTGATACTTAGTTCATTAATAACTTTTTGATGGTTTCATGAACCATGATGAATGCGAAACTGAAGTGGATGGCTATTGACCCATATGCAATCCACAGGTCTCCCAATGAAGTGCAATGCGATGACGGAAGACATGCACAACTTCACAAGAAATTGGCTGAGAACATTTCAAATTTATCGCTCATTTCACCCAGCAAAGCATTTTCTTTGGGCTTCCAGGATAATCCATGGTTGAAATAAGGGGTAATGGTAAAATCTTCAAAAATAGGATATATAAAATAAATAAATGAATAATGATGATATAAAAATATTTATGAAATAATTAAAAGTATTAAGATGCTCTCTCTTCTTTTGTCTCATGAATAGCATGTATCCATATACGGGCCATATCTCTTTTTCTTTAGTTCATTTCATATAACAAACTTGAATCTCAGCACATACACATCACACACTTCTAACTTATCTCTTGCCGCCCACCACCCACTTTCTTTCTTCTTCTATATTTCATTTCTTCTAACAAACCTGATACTCAGCTCGTACACATCACACACTCCTAATTGCTTGCATTAGGCATAGAACAACATCTTCACTCAGCATAATCTCATTTTCTTGGTGTGGAGCTAGGTGATGAACATGTGTCGCGATTGATGAGCAAAGGTTAACAAGCCATGTGATTGGAATGCAGCTTGTGATGATGAAGGTTGAGATGCGTCAAATGATGAAGGCACAAAATGTGATGATGAAGGCTGAAAACAACCTAGCTGAATCATGTGAAGAATAAGAAGAATCTAAGGCTTTGATATCATCTGAGCAAATATTAGAGTGATGTATTGTTCTTACTTGAATCTAATGACAATCGGTGATGTGATCTTATATATACATAGAGAAAAAATGAAATATACAGGGAAGGGAAACATATAATCTCAAACATAATTCTTTTGTTACCGAGGAATCATTTTTGGATTGGAGATTGCTGGATGGTTTTAATTCCAATATTAGGCAACATGCAATTAATTTTTGTAATGAATGTTTAATACAATATTAGACAAGAAGCACGCTTTCCAACTAATAGATATGGGACAACCTAAGGCACTTTAGAGTTTGAAGTTGCCAAGTTTGGAACAAATACTGCTCATAAAAAAATGGGAATATTGCTGCATTGATCTGTTAAGATGTATGTATAAGCAGTTGGGTGCCTTTGAGTTCCCAACACAAAATTTGAAGTAGCAAAAAGGGGTACTACTGTGTGATCCAGTTCAGTATAAGATAATTGAGTCGAAATATATAATGTTAAGTAGTCATATGCATTAAAAAAAATGCATGATAAATAGATGGCCAATTCAACATATGATTTGATTTTGTTGTACCTAATCATCTTGCTATCTTTTTCCTCTCTGTAAGCAAGATTAATCATGTTGGTCTAGCTTATGCCAAACCGTAAGAAATAAATAATTATTAGCACCAGATGCATGATAATTTCTTTTTCTTAATATATGATACCATATTTTGCATATATTTATATATGCATTTATGTTTTCTTGAGCTTACATATTAGTGTACTGGAGGAAATTTATTCCTCCATTTCTTTGCATGTCCGTTTTAACATTGGAGTTTGTTTGTATAAAAACTTTTTCTTATGTGCATGTGAGCCTTCTCTCCCCTTAAATTTTTAAAAGTGCAGAGTATCTTAGTGCTAATTACTTTTTTATAACTTTAAATTTTACTTGCGGCTGTTAAATGATCTTTCTAACTTCATTTTTTAACCTTCGAAGGTTCTTATCAAGCAGGCTGGTCTTAAGCTTCAAGATAATGTACGTATAATGAACTCACGCTTCTTTATTTGCATCGTCTGAAACCCCATTTTCATCATCTAATATGTAATTTCTAAGGAGAATTAATTGAAGGAAAATGCTCTCTTAATTACATTATTGTCGTTCATGATCACTTAGCATATGAAAGCTTATTTTATTTTTATTGTTTATTATGAGAAGCTTTTTTATGGTTACTATCGGGATTTCTATTGTTACAACATCTTTTTTATTCCAAATTGGTCATCAATAAAATTGACAATATAAGAAATTTCCTATAGAAGAGTAATGTTGAAGGTAGATGATACTTGCTGCACTCGAAGAACATCCTTTGGCCCAAAAATTTGGTGTTTTTGGTTTCAATGTTCTTTTTATAATAAATATCTTTCCTTTTTTAAAATGGATGTGGATCTAGAAATCTATTCAAGTGGGGTCCAATTTGATTAACTCTTCTCCAAATGCCATTTGGATGTGTAAATTCTCTCATGACTCTCATTTCATTAAGATGTTAAAAGTTTTTCTCAATTTTTCTTGCGTCTTGTTTCTTGGTATATTAATAATGAATGCAAAAATAAAACTTTGGAAAGATGGTTGGTTGTCTTCATAATTTGGTCTTTTGTTAAGCTTCATAGCAATCTTTTACGTGTTGGGTTGAAAATCTGATTGTTTGGTAGAATCTTTATTCTGCTCTCGTTGGTATCTCCACTAGAAAGTGATCATTCATTTTCATCTGGCTAATCATATTTCTAATCTTTATATTGACCTGTACATATTAAGGCTGAGTATAGATATTGACTCTCAAAAGTGATTTCTCTTTTCCAATGGCCGTCTTTTAGTTAACTCTTGTTTTGTTCTTTCAATGCATGATATTATCATCACCTTTTATTTTCTTTTTTTGTGACTTTTGAGCAATTTTAATTGCAAACACATGCACACACCGCATATGCAAGGCCTTGAACTCAAGACCTCTTGGTTGAAACCTAAAATATCAACAGCTAAAGTGGCTTGCATATGATATTATCACTTACTCTTATAATTGGGTATGGATGGTTTTTACCCCTTCAAAGATTGCTTTCTTTGAATGGATTATCTTCTTCATGTGATTCCTACCAATATTATTTTTTTTTTATTAATTTCGGGATTTGTGCTGATTTTGTTTGGTGTAATTTTCTCTTGAAAGATGATTATCGTCTGTTTTTAATTGTAAAATTCCATTCAACATTTAGAAGTACCTCGCCACCCAGTCCCCTCTTATTTATTTTATTTATTTATTTATTTATTTTTTTTGAGGTTACTAATGCTCATGTTCCCCTTGGCTTCTTTTTTTTGTTTTCTCGGAGAGTGATTTATGCTGTAGATAATGCTAAAGATGTTGGAGATATTCTCTTGCTCAGTCCTCACTAAAATATATTTAATGAAAGAGAATTCAGATGTTTTTTTAAATGCCATGAAGGATCGCAATAATTTTGATTAATCACTTTATCTCAAACAGACTCTTGGATCAAAATCAATCACGGGAACACAAAAGAAGGGCATGAAAATCTCTTGATGATTCTTTAGATTTGTTTTGATTAGTTGCACTTTCTTTCTCTGTTATAATTCTCTCTTTTGTTTACATTTTAATTTGTAATTATCTTTGTTGTATCCTTTTATTTTATTTAATTTGAAGGGTTTCCCCAACTTTTCACTAAAAAAAATAAAGGTCCTCTATAGGTTTTCTCATGAACTGTGCCTCAAAGTAGCTAATGTTATAAACTTAATTTTCTTTATCAACTATTATGCTTGAATTTCTAGTTACTATGAACATTAACCAAGATACTGTAAAATGGAGTAAATATCCTTTGGTGGAAGATGATTTTCTAGCAACATATATAAATCATAATATAAACTAATGAATCTAATTTGAGGGTTTGATTGAAGATTTAATAGATTGGAATTCATACCAGATGTTAAACTTATGACCTAATTTTATTTAAGATGAGCCTCACCTTTCTCGCACACTAACATTAGTTACAAATAGGTAACGCAGGTTGCACTCTAGATGTCCAATGATGTGTGGACAATATTTCAAATTTTTTTAAATTATAGAAATACCAGTGTTTTGGGTATATTTGTAGGAAATTATACAATGAATGCATTTAGGCCTTTTGTCGCACCTAAGGAGAAAAAGTAGATTAAAAAAAAAACAAATTAAAAAAACGAAATCTAACTAGGGATTAAGTTCTTTTGTTTATTGAAGTTGTTCCCATTTAGTTTGGTTTGTTTGCTTTTTTTTTTTAATTGGGTAGGCTGAATGCGGTAAGTATTATTTGATTTTAGGGTTCAAAATTCATTGATTGCTCTATGTTACTGTGTTTATATTGGTCCCTTAGGCTTTGTTTGGTTCTTTGTTGTGTATCATGTATTGATTGAGGATATTTGATGATAATACTTGAACATGAAGGATGAATTATACTTTTTTTTTAATGATGATAATTTGAAATGAGATGATATCGGAGTTGAAAGCCCAAGCCTAAAAAAAAACATAAATATTATTTCTGAAATTTAATAGTGTTACAAAAAAGACTCTTGGCAAATAACAACAAATATAAAAGTCACCCTCGGCCTATGGCGGCGGACAATAGGTAGTGTGGATTGGTTGTGATGTTGCGTTAGTAGGACTGGGAATTAGAGGCTATGGATGGCTGGGAAGTTGTGGCTGTAGTGGAGGGTGGCTGTGGGGAGGTGACCGTAGGTTTGTGGGGAAGTTATGGGAGGATGGGGGAGGCAATCTGCGACTGTAGGAGGCAGCAAGATTGGGGCTGCATGAGGCTGGGTGGAGCCACGATGGAATCCTGTGAGGAGTAGTGGGTTATGGGAGGGAGACGATATTGGAAGAGCTAGGTTGGTTGCGGGAAGGGGCTGGTAGGAAGGGAGATACGGGTTCGGAAGATTGCAGGAGATTGCGGCTGGGTTTGACAGGAAAAAGAGGGACTACCTAGCTGATGGGTTAGGAAAGGGTGGCAAGGATATGGGTGCACAAGAAACGACAACTTAGTTGTCCGTGTGAGGTTTTAGCTATTATTGCTGCGGTGGCGGCGGCGGAAGGATGGATGTGGAGGAAGGGGAACGTTGAGGATAACCGTCACCTTGGAGCGAGATACATCCAGAGCACCACTCTTCCTCGGATAAACCCTATAATGAGAAGACAGGACGTCGGCGGTTGTTTAAATAGAACTTGAAATAAACTCACAACAATCTAACCCTAATTCAGCAAACACACATATTTATAATAGACATATAGGTGGGAAAATAGAAAAGAACGGGTTTTAAGCCAATTTCGAGCTGCGTATCTTTTTTCAGACTTCCTCTGGTGTTTTTCAACAAGTTCCTGGTGAGTGAGAGAAGAGTTGGAGAGGAAGATTTTTGGGATCTCGACGTGTGTTGTTCGGGTCGGATCAAAGAAGGAAGATTGTGGAACATCCTGTAAGTTTCTACGTGTGAGCGTGGAGAAGAAACTTATTTGAGTACTTTATAAAATTATGTGATTTTCATAGTGAATTTGTGGCAGTATGGCTTTCTGGTTTTTTTCTCGTTTTAAGGTTTTTCCACGTAAAATTGTCGTGTTCTTTTCAGGTTTTTTTTTTATTTTGCTTTTTTACTTAAATTTATTGTTCTGATTTTCTCGAATTTTGTGATTCTATTCATGGTGAAACTAGAAGGAGATTTTTTCTGAGTAGTTTCTCCCAACAAACGGGTATCAGATCTGGGTTCGATTCGAGTGGGAGCAATGGCCGAATAAGCAAGGTTCAAGATGGAGGAGTTCAATGGGACGAACTTCACTTTCTGGAAGATGAAGGTAAAGGATTTACTGTATCAGAAAAAATTGTACTTGTCACTACAAGGAATCACAATGAGGCCTTAGTCAATGCCTATGGAGCAATGGGAAGTGTTGGAAAAAAAGTTACCCGCTCTATCTGGTCGACATGGCTACATTAGCCTCGGGCGTTGTCACGCCACGAGGCCCAAATCGAGCAGATAGGGAACAAACAGGCGTGGCCGTCCCTAAAGTTGGTGTGGTCACGCTACAAGACAGGCGTGGTCATGCTAGGCCCAACTAGACTCCCCAACCCCCCACCCACCCAATCCCCCAATGTTCAAGGGGTCTTACACTATGTTTGAACCTGGGAAAGCCTATCCTAAGCAAAAATGACGTTCCAGACTCATACGCGCTATCCATTTCGTAATCCGGGGTCATCTGGATGATGTTTTGCCGACGAGGAAGCCTAATCATGGCCCAGTTTGCTTGTATCATGCCAAGCGAAATCTATCGGTCCGGTGGAAGCTGTCCGATGGACGTAATGTTGATCGGCCTTCGCCTTAGTGAAAATAAGACCCTCGGCAAAGCACACTTGACCATGTGTCGGAGGATCGAAATCAGATGTCTTGAGCCTTAGGAGGTTGCACGTGCGTGAAGCATACTCCCAGGTCATTCAAGCGAACACCCTACCCTCCTGAAATCGAAAGATGATGCCAACAGGCACCTTAAAAGTACTTTTTGTTATTTAAAGAAGCTCTCCTCTAGAAGAAGATTCTGGTAAGGCTCCGAGAGAGAAACCTTATCTTCTCTCATTTTTATCCAACGAAATGGCGGTCGAAAAAGAAGATGCAGAAGAAGTGAAGAAAATGATAGAGAATAAGTAGAAGAAGAAGAAAAAAAAAATGGAAGGAGAGCTTCCCAAATTCTCAAACTCTTCTCCAAAACTTGTCCTCAACTAGCACACTAGCTTCCCCAAGCTCTCCTCTCCACGCAAATCTCTAAATGACCTCCTCTTCCCTAAATGGTTGGCTCCCCAGTTATCTCCAGCAAAAGGGGTTTATCCCATGGTTAATGGGGAAGAAATTGACCCTTACCCCATATGGGAACATCTCGGGAGAGCACAGGTGCCAAAAATGGCCTAGGATCAATTCGTGCCCAATTTCCTAAGGTCAGACGACGTATCACGAGAAAAAAAGGGACCACCTCGCGAAATGTGTTACGAAGGCGTGCCTACGCCATGGTTATGACATTGTCACACCCCCTTATAAGTGTCGCGAACAAGCTAGTGGTGCGGCCATGCGGGAAGGGTGGCGTAATTACGCCACCTACTTTGTCTGGTCAGCTTGGCTGCGCTGGCCTCGGGTGTCTCGCCACGAGCCCTGATCGAACAAATAGTGAAAGACTTAGCGTGGTCAAGCTCGAAATTGGTGTCGTAACGCTACAAGACAGGCGTGGTCAAACCCAATTTAGGTCTGGTCACGCCGGGCCTAGCTGGACTGGCCCGCTGTTCGAGGGGTCTTACGCCACGTTCAATCTGGGAAAACCTTTCATAGGAAAAAACGACGTTTTGGACTTATCTGTGTTTTCTGCTTCGCAATCCAGGGTCATCTGAACAACGTTTTGCCGACAAGCAAGCCTAATTATGACCCAACTTGCTTGTATCGTGTCGAGCGAAATCGGTCGGTGCAGTCGAAGCCTTCGACCGGACTGACAGTCATAAAGTTGATCGGCCTTCGCCTTAGTGAATATCAGACCTTGACAAAGTACTCTTGACCATGTGTCGTAGGATCGAAATTGGATGTCTTGTGCCTTGGGAGGTTGTGCGCATGTGCATACTCTCAAGTAACTCAAGCGGACACCTTACGCTCCTGACATCAAAAGGATGCCAACAAGCACTTTAAAAGTACTTTTGGTAATTCAAAGAGGAAATCGTTTCCAAATGGAGCTATAGCATTCATCTTATACACAAGCACCACCACTCACACGCGCGCTCTCTCCATAAATTTACCCACACATGTGCATGCATGCATGCATACTGGATTCTACATGTAGCATCCATTTGCATGTACAGGCTAAAGTAAAAAAGAATATATACCAATTGTTTCTTCTTTGTTTAAGTTTGCAACTGCTAAGCTTTCTGTCAGTTTTGTATAGTGTATTCTATCACAATATAATTGTGGAATGTTCTGATTTTTTTCTGTTTTGGCAGGCAATATTTCTGAATGTTGTTAGTGGGTTTAAGCTGACAGAGACTGCAGGAGATCTTGCAATAGCAGCAGCCATATGTAGCAGGTTTATACTTTATTTTCCATCTAGAAATTTTGAATTGGGACTTCTATTTCAAATAATCTTGAATAATATCACACAAATTTATCCGTAGCACCTTAGAATACTTGTCATGAACTTGATTCAGAACAACTTGGAAGAAAGTATACTTAATCCATAAGATTGGTAAATGATCCCGTGAAAAGCATTCTTGGATTATAGTCAACATATCTTCTATGAGCTTATATCCAACAATATACGCTCTATGAGAATAAAAAATAATGGATAGTTGCTGCTTGGCATCTTGATTGAGATGGTATATGAACGTGTTTGAGGAAGAGCAACAAGTCATGGTGGTCGACATTGATATGATATCGTTAAAATGTGATTGAAATTTGTACGAGGCATTCGTGCGTAATGTTGTAAGGTTGATATGGAGTTGAGTTAGAGTGCGTATGGCCCGACTTGAAAAAAATTCAATACCAAATCACCTTGAACTTAACTTGAAATCGAAATCATTTTGAGTCCAGATCAAGTTGAACTCAACTCCAAATCAAAATGATTCTGAGTTGAGCAGGCTCGACTTGAAATGAGTCAATTCTAAGTTAGATTTAGAATCTGATTCGATTTACAATCAAATTTTAATTAATTATATATTGATGTTGGGCTGTTGATGGTATAAGGTTTCTTATGCAACTTAAAATGGCATGCAAGTTTGAAACAATAAATTAAAAAAAAATCTTAATACATATGTTTTCAGCCCATGGGTTTAGCAAAACCTTATCATTTTTCATGTTAGAACAACAAGCATGCATTGTTCACATCAAAAGACAATTTGCCATGCACCAAAAATTGGAATTCTACATGAACTTTAATTACAAACGTAAATTTTCTGCAATGATTAAGTTTTTCCTTAAATAATGGAAAACTCAACAAGTATTTTTCTTAATAAAATTTTAATTACACATATAAAACTAACGACTAACTATTTAAAAGAATAGTGAGAATGGAAATCACTTTAAATAACAAGGCATCATATTGGTACAAGGAGTTTTACCCTCAGAAGTTGTCGCCTGCCATTTTGAATCACCAAAAAAATTACATATGCAACAACCAAACAAGAAGAGAGAAAATTTGAAGTTTTATTTCAATATTTAACGTTCATTATTGTTTTACATGTCACAAGGCTTCTATTAGATAAAATTCAAAGAAGAATATTCCCACAATTGGTAAAAACAAGTTCAATTCACCAAACTTAAATTCCATCAATTGAAAAATCTTCCATAAACCTATTATTAAATGATTTTAAAGAACTAGAAAAATAAGATTTCTATTTCTGTAACTAGAGAAGCAACGGAAGGGATGGCATTGATGGAGGTGTGCGGTTGTAGTGTAGGGATAAAGTGGCAGGCTAGGAAGGAAATGCATTAGATCAATTGGAATAGGAAATCAATGCAATAGATTAGTCGGACAACTTGGTAGTGGTAATTTTGAAGCCGGTTACATAACAAAGGCATTGAAACATAGAGGCGGGAATGTAACTCCCAAGAAATAATAGGGAAATAGGCACAATAGACAAGGGCTATATCGTTATGTAACTTAGAAGTAGCAATGGGAATCCCAAAGTGAAAGTAATAAGAAAATTGGGAACACTATAGCTTGAACGCTGCAACCACTCCAAATGCAATTGCATGCTGAGTAAAATCTTTTTCCCTAAAATTTTTGCATATTATAATTAATATGATTTATTGAACCAATTTATTATAATCTTATGTCACGACCCGGTCCGGGGGCTTGGAATTTCTAAGGCGGGAACAAATGATTGGGTGGTGAAATTTAACATTTTCTGTTCTCATTTCTATTACTAACAGTTTACAATCCAAATAGAAATTGAAAGGCATTAAAAATAATAATTAATTAATAGATAATAAGTTTATCTTTTCGCTTGTTGACCTCACTTTCTATATACATTATCTCTTATGACACTCATCTTCCATTCAATAGCTTAAACCTAACATTTATTAAAACAACATAATGAGTTATCAAAAATAATCCAATGGAGTAATTATATTTCTAAACTATAGTAACTCAATGAAAAGAATACTATATATATATATATATATGTTGGTCTTTTCTATCTCTTTGTAAGAAAATCATATAGTAATCTAAATATTGTATTCATGACATTTGCTCATAGAAATATCTACAATTTTTTATGCATTAATTTTAATTCTATTTTTCAAGCTTTAATCTTTAGCTTTAGTATATTTCATACTCTTACTTTCCATCCGTTTTAGGAGCATCGTTTTAACACAACCTAACAAACTCTTAGTGATTGCTTATCCGTCGACACAGCGGTTCGCAAAACATGTGTACTATTGTCTGAGATAAAAATATACCTACTCACCTTTGGTTGATACTCTCCCTTCGGCACAGCAGTTAATAGTATAAATTTCACAATTATTTTAAGTGGTAAGCTGCCTACTCACCTCTGATTAATACTCTCCCATCAACAAAATAATTAGTGATCTAAATTTTCTAATTATTTGATGTGGCAAAAGAACTCATTTTTCATGAGCAACTCATATTCTGCTCGTTAAGTAGCCCGCGTTCGAATCATTTGTTGAGTAAACGAGTCGAACATGAACAAATTTTTAATTTGAAATTATAATGAGCCAAACACGAACAACCCTTTGTTCGATCATGTTCGGCTAGTTTTTAATCGAAATAAAGAAATTATATATTTTATTTATATATATATATAATTTATATAATAATATATTATATATGTTTATATATAAGTTTAAATCATAACAACTCGTGTGGTCACGTGGTTCAACGTCTTCCATTGTAATAAATTTAAGCAAGCCAATTTCGAGTCGAACACAAGTCGAATACAAACAAGAATATATAAATTAAGTGAAATTTGATTGCACTGTTCTCGAGCAATTTCGAACACAAACCAATTTCGAACAAGCCAAACATTCTTAGGGTGGCTCGTTTACAACTTTATTGACGTCTCTTGCTAGTATCATAATGAGGTGAACTCTTAGCATGCACATACAAGTATTCATGTATATACATTTATTTTCATACATGCATTAATTTCTTAATAAGACATTTATTATTGATCTACTGATGAATAAATATAATATTAATATAATCTAAAAATCATGTACTAAACTAATGTCATTGTATGAAAAATAAAACTATTTTGCCGTTATTTATGAATAAATGTATACATTCATGTATCATGTCTATCAGTATGAAGCATTCTTTGCAGTTTAATTTCATTGATATGGAGCATAAATGAGAAAACTGAAATTAGGCATAGCTTCAAAAGAAATATTACCTGGAACCTCCTCTTGTTGTACTTCTTAAATTATAATTCCTCTGATGGAATATCTATAATATTGAAAATATTAGTTAATAATAAATTTATATCTTATTATTTAATTAGGCTTTAGTTAATTATTGTTCAATTTCTAATTTCATCATTTTAATTAGGATTTCAATCCTTCAATTTTAAGTTTAATCATTGCAATTAATACTTATATTAAATAATATAAATTTTAAAAAAATTTTACTTTAGGAAATAAAATCCTAACCATCCTTTACTATCATCAACCCCTCTTTTTCTAAACCAAATATTATTCTACCTCTGATTTCTGTCATTTATTCATAAAACGGTGATCATTACGATTCAAATAAATGTGATAAATACCAAAATAAGAATTAAACCTTTACATTACCTCACTTAACCATTTCTCTATTACACAAAAACTGATCTCGATCTCTCCCAGTCTTTTTATTTGCTTGCTTGACAAATTTAATCTCTATTTTTAATTTATAAATTTTAATATTAGCTTAATGACATTTTTTATTAAAACAATTTATATAATTAAAAACATAAAACCCATAAAAGAAAACCCTTACCTTCTTAAAGTCTTGGTTTTGCTCGGCCTTCCTCTTATTATGCACGATGCTCTCTTCCCTTACGACAGATCCTAATCTTCTTCGCTCACGCACGTATGCGACATTGCCTTGATGCCGATTCCACTATTTCACACACACAATGCCTCTACTTCCCTTCTTCCTCAGAACAATAGCTTCGTCTTATCTTCTTCTTGCCTTTCGTGTTGTGTCGCCCCTCCTCCCGCAAGCATCCACACTCATTTTCTGTGCTCACCTCGACTACGCTACCTGCACAACTTCTTTATTGGTCTGCTTCTCCTCCTACTCTCTCTCTCTCTATTAGTAAATGTTTAAGAATAGTGTAGTATGTATGTATGTATATAAGAATAGTGTAGTATGTATGTGAATGCCCCGTATATTTTGTCATGGGACTAAGCGGATATTATTTCTTAGGTTCTTGTCAAGTTATTTTTGTGATTATCATGCCATTTTGTTTCTCAATGTAGTTCATGGACTCCGAACTCTAATACTAAATTTTTACATATTTGCAATAGGATTAATTTTTTGTTCTTCCATAATATCCTTGTATTTCCGAAGTCTCGATTGTGTCTGTATACTTCATAGATTCATCCGGTTTTTGTTTTACCTTACCATAATTAACTGAGACAATTCATTTGAATGATCCCACTTGATTTAAACCCTAATGAATATTATGTTAAACTACTTTACCACCTTAATCTTGCGCAAATATAACAGGTTTTGTAATTTTTATTTCTTGTTTTTCAGCTTCTTGGAATTTCCCATCCCTCATGATGTTTCATTCATTGGGGAGGTTGGTCTTGGAGGCGAGCTTCGCATGGTAAGCAAGTTTTTATTTGCTTCTTTTTCTCACAATGATTAATGCTTCGAATTCTAATATGTAGATCACTTGTCGGGATGTAACTGAGTCAAGCTAACCCATGAGTTGACTCCAACTCGACTTGATAAGTGACTCTTGAGCTAAACTAATTGAACTATTAAACCAGGCTCAAGCCAACCCTGACTCGACTCGTTATATTTTTTTTTGTCATAATAAATAAGCTTGTTCAAATTTATGCAATTAAGCTTGGGCTCGACCTTGTCTATTTAATCAAAAGCTTAAGCTCATGTCAAGGGTGGCTTGAGCTCAACTTGACTCGTTTACACCCCCCCTAATTGCCATTGATTAGTTACTTTCGCTCATCACTTATCTCTTCTTTTTTCTTGGGTAAGGTTCCAAGGATGGATAAGCGAGTAACTGCTGCTGCAAAATTGGGATTCAAGAGGTGTATCGTTCCAAAAGCAGCAGAGAACAATCTCTCTTCACTCGATCTGAACATAAAAATAGTCGGATGCAGGACTTTGAAAGACGTAATCAACACAATATTCAGCACTCCCTGAAGCTCCTCATCGCATAGTCCTATAAATGATTGCCATCGATTTTTTTTTGTCAGGCATTTACTACAGCCAACATTTACTTCTGCAATGACTGTCAACATCTGGTAAACATCATATATCTGAACTTTAATCTTTTTTTTTTTATTTTGATGACCAATTTTAGCTTTTTCTTGCATGTGCAACATCAACTGATGCATTAAGCTTTGAATTAGTTGATTTTTGTAAGGTAAAGTAAATTAAATATAGGACTTTGGAAGAAAAAAAAAATGTAAATGTAGAGTAGGATTGCAATTCATTTTGAATTGTGTAATTAATTTATTTGTCAATGCTTTTGAGATTCTTCCGATTTGAGCGAATTATTAGTATATTTTTTTTGTCTTTGCCCATCGCTACCCTTAGCTTTCGTTGCCAATGGTCATTGTCGTCGTCTATTACCCTCCATCTCTGCCAACATTGGCAGCCACCTTCTTCGTCTATTGTCCATCTGTTGTCCTATTGCCAAACTTCGACCCACCACTGTTGACCACTGCCCTTTCCGGCCATTGCTAGCCAGAAAACCTATGTTGGGCATTGTCTGACATCAAACCAAACATTTAATCTCTGGTATTTGTGATATATTCAACCAAACATATTCAAAATATATTGAATACATTATGCTCCTCTAAGCAAAATAAATAGCCACTAAATGATCATGCAACTTGGAATATTTATAAATGTAATGAGAATGTCCCACATTGAAAATTTATAAATATATGCTTTCTTGATCATTCAAAAGTAATTTTTTAATGAACCATCATCATGACTTTGTACCCTTCCAATTTTGATGTTTTCTTGTTTTCTTCTAGAATTGCAGGGACTAGTTGCAGTATTTCTGCTGGCCAATCTCTTAGCTTTGTCTCCAATGTGATTTATGTTTTCTAAAATAAAGAAAGTATTTATTTAAGAAAAAGAAAAGCCAATTTTTTTTATTATAATCAAATAATTTGAGTTATATATAATTTAATTAATTATCATATAAATAAACTTATGATTAATAAATCTAATTTGAACTAATTATTATGATATAAAAAGAATTCATAAATAATAAATAGCAGTAATAGACAAACAATAGCATTTGATATTTAGTGGAATGTGTATAAAATGGGGATTTGTTGCAATATTATATTCTATTTATAAATGATTATGGTGTTATTTGGGGTGGGTTTTTTCTTACATTTTTTTTTTTAATTTGGATGACAAATTGGAAAAAAAAATTTCTTTAATCGTATTCTAATTTATTTTAAAAATTATAGGTGTGTTAAGTATTCGAGTATCACACCCTACAAACGGGGTGATGCGAACCCGTGACCAGAGGCGATTTACGACTTTTAGGGTGGCTGCTCTACTAACATGTCACAGTACACGCGCATATGTATGTGTGTGGTGTATGCGCGCTTGTATATATATAGATTTTTGCATCAGACAATTTTTTTAGCAGACAAGATACGCAGTGGATTCAATTTTGTTATAATTTTCCCTTTTGGATAGTTAGATTTTTTTGAAATCAGTGCTGACACATTTTTGTTATATATTTTAATTATTTGATTCTCTTTTGTTTTTGAAAGGAAATCATGGGAAAAAAAAAAGAAAAGCATAAAAATGAAACTAATATTGTTCGTCTCTCAAAGTACAAGTCAAAATTTTATTTAAGTAAGAACAAGTGGTGATTTTGGAAGATGTTCTAAAGTTGAATGACTAATTGGGGCTAAAAGAGTTGATGGGTTGAGTTTGTGATGTTATCGTCTGACATAAATTTTACACTACCCATGTCTTGGTCACTCAATTAGGTCGTTTCCTTGGATGAGCTGCACCTTATGCCATATATATCAAGTGGATCTTATTGTTTTCTTTATGGAAGAGACCGTTCAGACTATTGGTTGGGAGATTCATATGCTATGATCTTATTGCTAATGCGCACGAAATCTTGCTGCCAAAGCATGTCCATTTTGATTTATTTGATATGAATTTTTATGATGGATGTGTGTTGTGAGTCAGAAAGTTGAGTAAGGTCCAAAAAGTGCATACCATTTCCCTCTTGCTTTTTGGAAACGTACTTTTGAGAGGCAAGTTCCTTGAGTGTTCGTGGCAAACTCTTTATATGCATATTAGCAAAAAAGTTAATGAAAAAATAAGGGGGGTTTTGAGAGATTTTCCTTTAAGAATCATAGATAAAGTTTGGTGTAGGTGGCTAAGTGAAGATGGTTGAGCATATGATGTAGAATGTGGGAGGCTGAGTGCCAGTAGGTTCAGCTCAGTCGGTTGAACTGGATTGGTCATCCAGGCTAGGTCGGTCGTTCCTCTTGATCGGTCATCCTGACCAAGTCTGTCATCCAAGCTGGGTTGGTTATCTAGGTTGGGTCAGTCATTTAGATTAGGCCATCTAGGTTGAATTGGTCATCCAAGTTAGGTCAGTTAGCCAGACCGAGTTATCTAGGCTGGGTTGATTAGGACCTGCCCTAGCCGAACTAGTGCTGATTAGGCGGAACTTAATCATCGATTCTTCTCCTTGTGTTTCTTCTCTTTTTTTGTGGCATGATCCACACTTACCACATCTTTTAGGATGATGAATCTTGATTTGTCTGTAAATCACACCCGAGGAATAGAGTGTAAGGAGAAATGGAGATAGAGATAGAGATAGAGAGATGGAGAAAGAGTGAACAGCAATTTGTCATGATTAATTGTGTTTTATTCATAAAATAATTCTCCTACTTATGTAAAAGAGGGTGCATTATGATGTTGTTACATTTTTGTCGTTAATTTAAAGGGTAGTATGTGGGTATTTCTAAAGTTTTACATGCATAAGCTAGTTTTCCGACTATTTTATAATTTGGACGATTGACCCTAGTTGACGTCAGGTCGGCAGGATTAGCTCGACTGATTGGGCTTGGTTAGTATGTATTGACCAACTAATGAGACCTGACCGTCAATCCTTAATCCTTGATGAGGAACTTCTGAGGCGTCCCTCAAATGGTCAGGATACTATAGAAACGTATCTTCCCTTAGATGCAGGAGGTTTGGCAATTGCATCCGTTCGATTTTTCTTTAACAATCAGATCAGATCTTCTTTCGCTTTGCATATATCCAATTACCTCAGGCTTAGGTTGTTTGGTTGTCTCTTTGCCCTCCTCGTAGCTCAATCGATTTTTGGCTTTGCTAACTTGGCTCAAACAACTTCACGCGGTCGAACATGCAGGTTTGACGATCTGGCAGTGGGCCCACCTTTGTTGAACTCTTCCCTTTTGGATTGTTAGGTCCCCTCAGGAAAAAAAAAAATTGAGCTTGCTCTAAAATTGTCTATTTCGAGCCAAGCCAGTTCAAAAGAGTTAACTCGATCAAAGAGCCAATTTTGAAATCGAGTTTTTTCAAACCGTGAGCCAATTTTGAGTTAGCTCGATCAAGTCTAAGCCGATTTCAGCTTAGGATTGGATGAGCCAAAAAAAAAATGGATCATTCTCTACTTTTGACAATAAAAAAATAGGTATTAATCATCCCAGCATATATAAGCCTATTTGCTTTGTGTGTCTTTCTCCTTGCAATACATCACATAAATACTGTTAATTTTACTATAAAACTGGCTATAACCGTTCTGAAAAAATAAAAAAAATAATAAAAAATAAAAACAATGAGCAAATAAAGATAGATAGCAATGCTCAATCTATTAGGAGCTGATTATTGTACGGCTTACCAATCATCAAACATTTAATTCGAGCGTCACAATCTACATTGCTCCATTTTGTTCCGCTCTTCACTAAATTTTCACAAAAAAAATAAAATAAAATAAAATCAATCGAATTAAATCTATAACTACAAAATCAGGAAGTGATCCATTATTGTATAAATAATTAAATGATTTATTAAATAAATTACCATTATAAAGCGTCTGCGAAGTCAGTCACGGGTTCGAGCTCGTCTGATTGCATCTGTCTTGCAACGCGGGATC
>NEWO01000002.1:4926183-4951226 GCA_003013225.1 Phalaenopsis aphrodite | reverse complement strand
TTGATATATATATATATATATATATATATATATAAATAATTATATATATATATATATATTTTATTTTAAAGGGAATTTATATAAGAAACTGAATTATAGAAATTTAATCGCATTGGGTACTCAGATCAGTTGGTCGGTCATCCGCTTGTCAGTTGTAAGTCTCTTCTGTCTTGGTGGTACTCAAATTATAGGCGCATGAGGGATGACAGTGACTCGTATTATAACCTCTAGTCATTCTTTTTTTAAATATATAGATATATATATATATATATATATAATCAATTGAAAAAGTTGATTTTTACTGTATTTGAAAGGGAATTTATATAAGAAACTGAATTATAGAAATTTAATTCGCTCAGGTCGGTTAGCTACATTTGACTTGCACGAATTATACAACAGATTCAAATAAAACGGGTTTATCTACACAGCAAAAAAAAAAAAAGGATCACAATATACAGATTAAATATTTAAATAATTAATACTAATTTAAAATTAATTTAATAAAAACATCAACGTATAATTTATACAATATGCTTAAAAATTAATAAATTTAAGATTAATTATAAATAATTAAAATTAGCACATTATGATATACAGAAAAAAAAAATCATAATAATAAGTGAACGCTGGTGCACGAGATTTCTGTTCAACTCCCCCACAACAATCTCGTACCTGAAAACCCTACGCCACACTCCACAGCTATGCTCGCCACCAGTTTTGTGAACAACTTTGGACATAGCAAACCTTGCACGCCTCAATTATGCTCTTTAAATTCATTCTGATTAGAGCAAGATTGACTTGGAAGCCTTTTTTATTTAATCTCTAATCATATTGAATTTTAGGCTAATGAGTGGCCTAATCATTTTCCATTATTATAAAAAGTTCTATAAATGAGTATCTATTTCGTTAAAAAATACTTCGTGTGGACGTCTGCATGTCTGGACGGTCAACCATCGACCGTCACTTTGCTAGTCGATGAGGTGTATGGCGAGGTGGCGCCGGTGTTTGACCATCCGTATGTGTGGTGTCCGGGCGAAATATTTTTTCCTATTTCATTGTTGTTTAATTGCATTATACTCAAATATAATATTAGTAATAAAAAATATTGATTATATATATATATATATATATATATATATATATATATATATATATATATATAAAGAAATCAGTATTTAGCAAAGGCCCGAATTCTGATTTCTCGTGCGCTAGAGCCCATGATGAGAGTCATCGTCATGTGTCTAAATATTTGAAAACCTAACACTACTAGGAATCGAACATGTGACCTGAAGGGACTTACAGTGAACCCCGCCAACCAAGAGGTCACAGCTCGCTTGCCTAAATATTCTATAAATGAGTGTCTATTTCTTAAACCTAGCACTACTAGGAATAAGAAATGGAAATATGTTGGTGATAACCGATATAAATTATTACTTTTCTTACAAAGTTGTAAAAGATTAAATTAATGGTTAAACCCTTCCACTAAATGTTCGCTCACCATCATATTTGCACATCATTGTTGGTGTAGAACTACCACTATATATGAAATTTGACTATAACACATCCAAATTTAAACTAAAACATTCTACTAGTTAAAAAAAATTAAAACTATAACTAAAAATGTTAAGAAAATTTCATAGGATAAAAGCATAGTTCTTGATATAATATTTGAATTCAAAATATTTAAAATTAAATTTAGAGTCATTTGAGCACCAATTTCATTGGCCTTTTGGTCAAAATAATGAATGTCACTAAGGGGGTGTTTCGCTGCAAGTAGGATATAGTGCTAGTAGGATTAAAGCGGCAAAAGAACTTATTGTTTGACAAGCTACTTATAACTCGACTTGATAAAAGCTCGTTCACGTTTGTTTGCTTAAGTAATTGAAAAAGGTTGAACTCCTCCTTGTTCGATTCGTTTGTGTTTGTGAACGATATCATTTAAAGCTCACGAATAAACTCGTTATGAAGCTCAATAAACTTTTTTACTTAAAAATTATAAATAGGATAGATTTAACACTTATGAATAGAATTAGTTAAAACTTAATTTAAGCTTGTGAATAAGCTAAATTAAAGCTTATTTAAAAATTCATTTATATTAAATTAAGTTAAATTTTAATTTGTAGCACATTGTGGAAGCTTGTTTTGCGCCGCGAGTCTTCATTTCGTCGTTTGCTTGACGTTGTTGTTGATGTTGTTGTTGTGGGGTTGCCAATTTGTTTTATGTTATGTTGTCATCTTCTTCCAATATTTCTCCATCTTAGAAAATGTGGGTAAGCTATAAGGTGGTAAATTGGAGGACGGACAAACAATAACTGGAACAAACAAAAGAAGTGTACAGAAAGCCTTCATAAAGTGAATTTTTTCATCGATAGTTCCAAATCATAAATTCGATGAGAGATCAACTTGGTATGCTTTAAAGACATAACTACGAAAGAAACCTTTGAAAGCTAACTACTGGAGAATTTAGGTTGAGATATCTGTTTTAGGTTTCACATTTTTTTATAAGGACAAGTCCTTATAGTTTATTGCATCTTAAGTAGTCAGGACTTCATAAGAAAACTGCCGATTGAAGTTATAATTTGTTCTCAAAAAGTTCAAATGTTTTTTTCAATGAAAGGAATGTCAAAGTCATATTCTAAAGCTAGTTGATTCCTAAAAATTCTGACCTATCCTAGAGTTTTCTTTTGTCGTTGATAGCATAGTTGAGGTTCATCCTTCTGTTCCGACTTTTGAATGTCCAATTCTAAAAACTAGAGGTAGTACACCTAAATAACATGCAAAGTGAAACTAGGGTGACGTCTGTCTTTTGTCTTCAGCAACCCTGCAAAAAAAAAGGTTAGCAGAAAATTATATTTTTGTTAATCTTTTATTTTTAGACAACTCGATCAAGATGTCCAAAACTTTATCTTCCCATGGTTGTCGGGTACCCTGGTCTACCTAGTCTGAGAGGTGGCCAAACCTATTTTGACCAAAAGATCATTGTCAGTAACCACAGATTGCATCGTCTAAGAGGTCTCTGCAGACCAAAATATATGGGGTTCAAGTTGCATTCGGTGAACTTTGTTCATTAGGGTTTCATTTAGGTCTTAATACTTTTTTGGATTTTAGGGGTTAAAAGTTTTAAAGTTGCTTAAGACTTATTATCCGATTTTTTTTTTTTCATTTTATTTTTTGTTTTTTGTTATTTGGGATGACCAGGTTAAGATTTCATGGTTATGTCATCTTGGAGTCATTGAGGTTTGCAATTTGCAGGTTTGTTTTATCTGACTTGTAAATTTTTGGTGTTATACCAATCATAATTTTTTTTTACATTATATTTTGATATAAAAATATAGCATAAAATCTTTATTTTTTATTTTAAAAATTATAAACTTATAAATGTTTTATCTAAAATATTCAATAATTTATTTACGAATAAAATAAATAGATGACAAAATAAGATTATAGAAATGAGGGTTAGGGTTTTCTCATGTGCACCGCTTTGTTAGAGTTTATTGGGCTCTCTCTACTTTTCCTCTTCTCCCTCAAAACCTCTCTATTTGTTCTTTGATCCTTAGCATCTTGGCATCTCTTTTTTCCTTGGGAGCCCTTGAATGGAAAGGGCATCTTGTTTTCCCAATCTTGCTAACTTCGCATTGTGTTACGTTCCTAGTGTTAAAGAAAAAGTATTTCTTAGATGATGAAGTTGATGAATGTTCCAAATAATGTAACTTAACATGTGTGGTATATGCTTTGGGAAAGCTCTTAGGTACATTCAAACTTATTTCTCTTACTGAGAGTTTTTTTTTCATTTCAAATTTACTTGCAGGAAAGATTTAGACATGATTTTAATAGGTGGTCCTTAGTTCTTTAATCGAAGACTATTCATTTTTAAGAAGTTAACTCAGGATTTTCAACAATTTAAAAAGGATTTAAGGGAGTTTCTTATATGGATAAAACTCTCTAACCTGCTCCTGTGTTGTTGGTATTAAAAATTATAAGTAAAATTAAAATACCCTTAGCTTGCCAAGGTCTCTTCTCACCTTTGTGAGATTGAATATCCAAGTCAATATTGAGTTTGCTTTGTCTTACTTTATTACTATCTCTGGAAAGTGTTCTTTCTATGCTCTACATATGCCCAAGGTCCACTTAACTGCACTAAACCTCCAACTAAAAACCCACCCCCATTCTTCCCACCTCTCATGGAGGAATTCATAGTTGCAGTAGGTCTGCTTTTAGGCCACTGAACATAAGCAAACCCTCACAACCAACTCTACTTCCTACCCTCATTGCTTTAATTATCTCTATTGCCCATGACATCAATGGCCCATTTTGTCAATTTCTCCTGAATATAAAACTCCTTGTTAAAATCCCCACCTACTTTTTGGGATATTCCTAATTGTGTTGCCCCAATTGGTGACTTGAAATTAACACATGATGAGCCCAAAGTCTACCAAGCATTACCTCATACTTACTCTGCATATAAAACCCTTGACTAACTCCTCCTTGGCCTCTTATTCCTTTTCCTTTAACCCTCCTTCCTCCCTCCCCTCTTCTTCCAAAGCCAAGAATAGTAGGTCCAAATGTGGTTGCCCCCATCTTTAATCTATCTAATATTATTTTAAAATATCCTAGCTTGAAATGTTCATGGGCTAAATAGAAAGGCTCCTATTACTGACTACAGAGGAAATATATGGAAATCAAAATTGAACTTATTTGTTTGTTAGGAAAAGAGTTATCTCAATCATCTATTAAATAATTATTGTCAGTTTAAGGTGAGAACTCATTCCAACGGCCTTTAAGAAATTACCATCAATAGATAACCGTCAGTTCTTGGCATATGATAAATCGACGGTCATTTATCATCGGTAATATTACACATTGTTTATCCTATCTTTAAAATCTAACAGGTATTTGATATAATGAGCATTTTGTCCATCGAATACTAAGATATTAAAAACTCATGATAATATGTTGTTGCAAATCCGTCGACGAAGCCCTAATAAACCAGACCGATGCAAAAAAATTTTATTTCGTGTTATTTACTCTCCTGCGCTCGACTCTCTGAACTCCGATGACCCATAAGCAATTTCAGTAGCATTTTAGGTATGTTAATTCATTCCAAGCACTATTTTATTCAAATCAAATGTGAATTCGAATAGAATTGTCCTCTAGATTTGCATTTGATTGCAACCCTTATTTTTTGTGTATTTTAAGTTTTTTTTTTTTTTGTTTTATGAAATACTTAGTTTATAATGTTGGAGCAACTTAGCTTTTAGTTTCAGGACCATCCTAAAATTGCTATTTACAAGTTAACTCCCCTCTTTCATCCATTTTTCTAATTGTCAATAATAAAAAAATGAGATTTAGGTGCTTGGTCTGTAAAAATGCAGGTTTAGGTGCTAGATATGTAAAAAACATAAAAAATGAGTGCTATCGTATTTATATTCTCCTTTTCATATTTATTAAACACTCAATAATTGGATTGTGGCACGCGTAAATACATCAGCTCGATCGTTAAAAAAATGAAACTTTCTATTTACTAAACAGTCGTCATCTTTAATGGATTTTTCAAATTCTCGCTCAAATATCAAAATTTATGATAAAACCCCAGCTCATATTTTTCGTCTTTATCAAATACTAAATAGTTTGATTGTGACGCGTAATTACATCGGTTCGGTGGTGCAAGAAAATCATATGAAACTTACTATTTATTAATCAGCCACCCTCTTTCATCCATTTTTCAAATTCTCACTCAAATATCCAACTTATGGTAAACGCCCAACCTATATTTTTCATTTTTATGAAATACTAAATAGTTTGATCGTGGCACCCGTAAATACATTGGTTTCGGTCATTCAAGAAAATCATGTGAAACTTGTTATTTACTAATCAACCACCCTCTTTCATCCTTTTTTCAAGTTTTCACTCAAATATCAAAATTCGTAGTAAAAGCTCAACCAGTAGCAATGGGAGAGTTCAAGTTTTACCGCACTCAATCAATGTAAGGAATTACCTCTCTTTTTTATATGTCATTTAATTTCAAGAGTGTAGTCTTATAAAAACTTCCATAGAAATTAGGACAGTACAACACACAATTGCAACAAGAAGAAAGAATTTCCTTTCATCACTGTTCATGCTCAATTATGAGCCACAGACATATAATTGTTTAATCTGCTTGTCACACATGCAATACTCTATTTATTTCCTGACAATTTTGTGCCTAGATTAAAAGGAAACACCTAAAACATTGTCATACACACATTTGTGTTTAATTGATCAATGTTGATTGCACTGATGATGTGTGTTGATTATTGTGATGATTCAAGTTATATATGGATATTCGCACATTAAAGTCATAGATGTATGATAGACTTTATTCAAATAGAAAAGGAATCACTGAAGAGTTCTTGAACGGGATTGAGATCTTTGTGGCAGCGACATCTAATCTTCTGATGTATATATATGAGAGTAGGTTTTGTTTTCCATGTTTGAAATATAGAAACACAACGCACTTAACGCGGCATGAAGTCATGTATGATTTATATCGTCGGGGATTTAAACCTGATTAATGGATTTGGACTTCACATGGCAAAGTTGACCCTACAATATGTAGTTGTACTCTTACGAGCTATGACCCTCAACATAAATTTCAATTAATTTGATTTGAGGAAATGGTCTTCGATGGTATAAAACATTATTATATGAGCCAAGTGGAGGAAAAGGCACCTAACCACAAAGCTCATGAATTCTATGGTTTACTGAATGCAACCCAAAGGCCACTATGGGAGTGTTGCACATTGCATTTTGAGTTATTTGTAACTCTCAAAATAATGAAAGTTAAGGCCAACTTAACATGCGACAAGAATGCTTCAATCAGTTTGTAGAATTATTGAAAGAGATAAATCCACATGAAAATTTAGTTCTTAAAGACTTAAACAGGACGAAAAAACTTGTGTCCAAGTTAGGGTTGAAAGCAAAGAATATCGGTTGTTATGTGAACGGATCTATGCTATTTTACAAGTCCAGAGAAATAGAGATTCATTGCAAATTATGTCATTCTCCTAGACTCAAATCTCAAAGTAGAAAAAGTAAGTGGAAGAATGATGTTCCATACAAGTAACACTTTTATTTATCACTTATTCAACGTCTTCAGAGGTTATTTTCTTCTACGTGTATTACTTCTCATATGATGTGACATCATAGCAGATCATGAGAGATCAACTAAATTAGTCATCCTGCAGATAGAGAGGCGTGAAAATATTTTGATCACACATATAATGTGTTTGTTGTGGAGACACGTAATGTGTGACTTGATTTGTGATCTAATGGAGTCTCACAATACAGTCAGACCGCTTTGCCATAGTCTTATTGTTTAGTGATCGTTACACCATACAATCTTGCCATCTGAAATATGCATGACCATGACATTCTTCTTTTTATCACTGATTATATGAAATCCTAGTAGCCCTAAAGGCAGGATTGATATATACTTGCAGTTCTTGATAGATGAGCTGCATATTCTCTGAGAAAGAGGTGTCACAATATATAATGTTTCAATGAAACATAATTTTTAAATGAAATTTGTTTTAATATGGATAATAAATGATTTTGCTATGTATGACAAGTTACTTGGATGAAGCACTACGAGAAAGTTGTCTTGTTCATATTGCATAGATTCATCTAAGGCATTTATGTTTCAACATGACATAAGGAATTCATGATTTAATTGTCACCATATGTTCTAAATGCTAAACATCCCTTCAGGTGAAATAAAAATGTTTTCAGAAGAAACAAAATTGAGAAATCAACACCACCTCCAAGAGTACCTGAGAAAAATTTATTCTATACTGTTATTAACATTTAAATGTTTATCTTTAGCTCCGAGCTTTTTTCACAATGTCCAGCAGACTTTGGTGTCACTCATAATTGGACAAAGAAGTCCATTTTTTGGGATATACCTTACTATGAAGATAACATGATTAGGCACAACTTTGAAGTCATGCACATAAAGAAAAAAATTTTTATACTATCTTCAATACTAATGTAAAGATAAAAACTAAGGATAGTATTAATGTTAGACTAGATATGAAGGAGATTTATAAAAGATGGCAATTAGAGATCAAAAAAATTGTTGTTGGCAAGATTATGAAGCCAAAAGAAAAATATTCTCTTACTTTGATGTAGAGTAGATTTGTGAATCATTAAAATTTTTGAATAAATATGCGTCAAATTTGATCATTTCATTCTTGCAAAACAAGCAAGTTAGGTATATTATCTTTCATATCCCCATAGAACAAGAGATAAAGTCGACTGGGTAATAGTCATAAAGGTTAAACATAGAGCGACTATTGATGTTCATAATACAATTGTAACTACTCATCAACAAATAGAAATTAGAAATTTGTGCATTCTACTTGATTCCATTCATGAATAGCTTAAGAGGATGTTAGTGGCGAACATAAAGAAATTTATATCAATGAGTATGACTATGATGATGCTCTAGACGACCAACTTTTACCTTCATCATCCACTAGTGACTCTTCAGATAAGGATGTTGATTAAGATTTGTAAGTTAATCCAACTACGAACTTTTGTGTTTTTATCTTCAGTAGTTTGTAGATTACACTTTTACATGCATACTCTTATGTATTTTAATTTTAGTACTCTATAGATTGCATTCACTTTACAATTTTCTTCCTGTTTTTTGCATCCTTTAGTATTTTCAACTTCTATAGTCTATAGATTACATGCACTTTACAGTTTCCTTTTCCATTTATTATGTACTTTTGTATTTTTAGCTTCGGTAGTTTATAGAATTCAATACTATTTTGTTTCTATTTACTTGCACTAATTTTTTTGGCATTTCCTTCTTGTTGATGTCTACTGAAGGGAGGGGAAGTCTCCCTCCTTTTAGGGCACATGGAACCATTGATCAATATAGAACGAAAAAGGCTGGCAGCTTATGAGGCCATGGAAGCAGTGTTGAGAATGCAAACACTTCCATCATACTGGCACCGCTAACACTTGCACCACAGACTTCGGTAGACACCCCCACTGCCACCACACCAGCATCGTCAGAGCTACAATTACCACACACCAACCTCCAGCATATGTGACTATCACACCTACACTGCTAGCAACTGCGACTAACACACCCAGACAAGGATCATTTGTCACTACCACACTAGCACCGCCACCAGCTACTCACGATGTGAAACATGCAGCAGTTTTTAACTGTTTCTAGCAGTGTAGGTTTAAGTTTTGAAACATGCAGCATTTTAAGTTCAAATTTATCTTTTATTATTTAGTTTCTATATTTATATAGTTTATTTTAACAAATACTATAAAATCGAGAAAGTCAATACTAATATAAGGAAACCAGACAATTTTTTATAGAGTTGTCACTTTGCGGGCCTGTCTGCCCAACCTGACAATATCCAAAAAATTTCCACTATCACACCAAGTACAGGAGAAGAAAATATCATAATTGAAGAATTAACTCGAATATGCAAGAAATTTTGCAGTAATAAATTAAACCAACTAGCTACTTCACTGTGATCACTAAATAAAACTTATAAAAAAAATGAAGTGGTAAAGGAATGATTAGCAGTCAAATGAAATAGTTATGAATCAACTATAAATATCGAAGGTTAACACTCCTAACAAATAAGGGTATATTTATCCTCTAATAAAAAACAATTACTTACCTCAAAATGAAAGCAAGCCTCCAATTTTATTAATGGTTTTCCTAATAAATCAAAATCCCCAAAATTTAATAATTATGAATTTAAATATATTAAGATTAATTATTTATTATGAAATTAAATATATTAAAATTAACTATTTATTAGGTTAGGTTTAGGAATTGACTTGAAATTAACACTATTCTAATCTACTTATATTTTCAAGCAAATGATAAATCGAATTTATTTTAACTTGATGACAATATTACTTGAAAGAATGAGAAGTAGAAAGCAAATAGGAGTGAACTCACTTTAGGCCTCAATCACTTTAAATATTCGACTACAAAGGAGGACAGATACTTGCGGAGTTATAAGACGAAGGGAGTGGCGACTGCCACGGCTTTGGAAAGTTTTGAGAGGCTTGATCGGCTAAGTCTAGTGGCAATAGCAAGGGAAGGCAAGGGTGTGAAAGGGTTGAGTCTATGGTTTGAGAGGACATAGCTTTTGATGGCTATGAAGGGGAGGAGCAACAAACGATAGAAAAGAAATGCAACAATGTAGCATGAGAGAAAAAAAAAATGTGGGTTTCATGAAATTGATGGAACCCAAAAGCCAAAAAAGAAGAAGAAAAATGAAATTAGGATCTTAAATATTTTCCTAGCCAGCCTTTAGCTCATGTGAATAACATCAGCTTTATGGCAGGTGCACCTAATGGTAAATATAGAGGAAGGTTATCAAATTCTTATAGGACCCCACATGGTCCTGCTTCCTTTTTAAGTTTGCTGGTCCATGTATATATATATATATTTTAATCTATTTTGTCTTATTTAAATCAAAACCCATCAAGTGTACTGCTCCTCTACCTTGCTTCTGAAGCAACCCATTGGATTCACCCTCACCTTCTCTCACTATCAATCTTCTCTCCTCACTATCAATCTTAAGCTTAAGAAGCAACCTCTGGATTCACCCTCATCATTCTCTCTCTCTCTCTCGATTTGCAGAGCAATTCTCTCATGCCAAAAAGAGTCATCATTCACAACTTCAGAACCTATATGTGAGCCCCTGCCAAACCTTCATGTCTCGCTCCTTTTTTTTTCTTTTCCGTTCTTCTCTGTGTGTGTGGTTTGGTATTCATTAAGTAGTGGAAAGATTAGGAGGAAACCATTGATATACCATCATGGATGTGATGAAAGCAAGAAGGGCAGAATTACTCTTCTTTATTTCCAGATTTATATCCATGTGATAGATCCTCATGGTTTGTTGTTCCGTCAAAAAATTCTATTTTCTCCCTTCTTTTAATTGAAACCAAAAGTTATGACTTCTCTCTCTCTCTCTCTATCTCTCTCTCTCTCCTCTCTCTCTCTCTCTCTCTTAGAATCCTCAAGGTTAGTTTGTTAGTGTTTTAATAATTTTATTTTATATAAATGGGCAGATTAGTTATATTGTTTTGTATAAATTAACAATTTCAGATCAATCAATTAAAATAATATATCTTTATAAAACATATAGATATATATCATTGATGACAGGAATATGGAATATGATATGTTTAATCGATCAGTTTGTCCGAAACTCAATCGTAAGGCATATATAATAATTATGGAGAACATTAGAGAATATTTTATCAGATAATCAAAGAGAATTATGAATAAAAATAAAAAAACTAAACAATTATGATTCATCTCCCCTTTGTCCCCCACTCCCTCTCTACCATTTAAGATCATAACTGTACATTAATAGTATGTTTTGATTGCAGTACAAAGTTTTTGTTCTTGCAAGTCTGTACTGAAGTAATAACAGCCTCACAGTTTACAGCTATTGCAAAACGTTTTTTTTTTTTTTTTTGATTTTTTTGGCTCTTTATCTCTCAAAACCCTAAAGGCAGTGTTGAAGTCTTTCTCTTTCTCTCTCTTCGCCTACTGCTCCGCTTGTTCGAACGTGAACTTGAGGAAATATATTTGAAGGTGCAGTGTTTTTATACCTTTTACTTTTTTCTTATGATATTCAATTAAAGTTGGTAGATCATTAAGAATTTAATATTGTACATGTTTCTACTTTTGGCTTAATCTCATATATGCTCTAGAGTTTTCCTTTCTCTTATCTTCCATGTATGTTCTTCTTTCTAATTCTAGGAAGTCTCTTCTCTTCCCTTACACCTAGATCTTGCAGTAAAAGTTATTGTTTTCAAGAGAATTTTGCAGCCATTTTTGTAACTTCAGAATATTTTTCATTAATTGCTTGTTTATTTTGATCATCTGGCATTAACTAGTTCTTATATTTTTTATCTTTTGATTTTTTTTTTGTTTTTTTTTTTGGTAAGTTGCAGCTTATCTTTGTTCATTTAATATTGAGATTTTGTATGTTCTTACATAAATTTCTTTTAATGTCGAAATGCATGCATTCAAAAGAAATATATAAGCATATATGGTAAGTGATTATTTATGAAAACTAGTATGAGGGATTACTTATCTTAATCTATGTTCAAACTTCCATATACATCTGACAGATTTATTATTAAAATGAAGCGAACTTGAGACAATATTCTTCAGGATGATTCAGTAAATTAAGGAAGAGACAAGCTTCTTCCACATGTGTAGAGAAAATGAGCAGAAGCCACATAGTTTCTTCAAGCAGCTCTGCCATCCTCATCGATGCCAAGCTTGAAGAGCATCAACTGAGAGGATCTAAACACTGCCCGAGTTGCGGCCACAAGCTCGAAAGCAAACCAGTAAGAATAAATTTACATAGAATCTGATACTCCTTCAAATATATATATATCAAAAATATATTTATTTTGTTATTATTATTATTATTATTTTGGTAATATTAGGATTGGTTTGGGCTACCAGCTGGGGTCAAATTCGATCCCACGGATCAAGAGCTCATTGAGCACTTAGAGGCAAAGGTTTCTGTTCAAGGATTGATCAGATCTCATCCTCTTATAGATGAGTTCATACCAACAATTGAAGGTGAAGATGGCATATGTTACACACATCCTGAGAAGCTCCCAGGTTAAATTTTTATTGTTATTATTATTATTATTATCATAAAACACATTTCATTATAAATTTCATGTAATTTAGTTTGCTTTGTATCAAAAAGTTAATTCAGATTGGAATAAATTCCATTCCTTTTCATAAAGCACATAACACAATGCTAAAGATGCTTAATCACCTAATCTTCTGTAACTGTTTTATTTCCTAATATTTTTATATCATATTCCTTAAATATATTAATATTCCATTCATTTCAAAATTAAATCTTCCTCTTCAAATTTTTTTAATAAGGTGTGACAAGGGATGGACTGAGCAAGCACTTCTTCCACCGGCCATCGAAGGCATACACAACGGGGACAAGAAAGAGGAGAAAAATACAAACCGAAACCGATATCCGGCGAGGGGAAACGCGGTGGCACAAAACGGGGAAGACCAGAGCTGTGATGGCTAACGGAAGGCAGAAGGGATGCAAGAAGATACTGGTGCTGTACACCAACTTCGGGAAGCATAGGAAGCCGGAGAAAACGAACTGGGTGATGCACCAGTATCACCTTGGCGAGATGGAGGAGGAGAAAGAAGGGGAGCTGGTGGTGTCCAAGATATTCTATCAGACTCAGCCGAGACAGTGTGGGACTGTTGGTGCAGGAGAGACAATTGGGATTTTGAACTGTTCTTCATCAAAGCAAGCAGTTCATGGGGCTGGTGTGGTTGGAGTGTATGGTGGCGTCGAGCAGTTGCAGAAGGAGGAGATGAGTCGGGATGTTGAGTTCAGTTTTGATCCGTTTAGGAAGGGATTTGATGAGGTGAGGTGCAGCTCAGGAGTTTTTTTTGTTATTATTTTCATGAAGTTTTGATCATGATTAGTTTTAAAGTTAGTTGTTTTATTCAATTTGAGATAGTTTGGTAGATGACAATTATTATTTTTTTAAAAATAAATCTTATTAATTTTGAGATGTTTAATTATGAGATAAATAATAAAAATATATATAATAAATAATTATGAACTTCCAAACATGCTCTCAATAAGATGATTAATCAAAGATATTCACTTCTGTTAATCTCCTTTTTCTAATTCATTTGAATGACAAGTTTTGTTCTATCATATTTGAAGTTGAAGCTCATGTTAAGAAGATATATACTTTCCCACAATATATTAGTTTGTAGTTAATTTTAACAAATAATGGCATCTTCAATTTTTTTCTTCCTTTATCTACTTTACTTATTCCTCAAGTCAATACTAATAATAGGAAAACAAACAAGTGCATAGCATAATGAGATACCGTCTCTTTTCTATTAATAATATGTTGACCTTCATAATTTTAGTGAATAAAACATTACTCCCAGAAAAGGTAATCAACACTGTTATTTTTCTGGGAGGAATGTATATTATTACAGTGTTGATTACTTTAAATGTATGGTTAATGAGTGATCAACACTTTAAAAATGTACATTACTCTTAGAAAAATAAAAGTGTTGATAATTTTTTTCTGGTAGTAATGTTTTATCACTTAATTTTTGAGTATTGGTCAACATATTATTAATAGGAAAGTGATTGTATCTTATTTGTTTTCCTATTTATAGTATTGACTTGAGAAATAAGTAAAGTAGATAAAGGAGCCATTATATGTTAAAATTAATTATATTCATGCAAACTACTATATTGTGGGAAATTATATATTTTCTTAACACGAGCTTCAACTTCAAACACGAGAGAACACAACTTTTCAGTCGAATGACATAGAGAAGGGTGATTAACTAGAGTGAATATCTTTGATTAAATATCTTATTGAGAGTATGTTTGGAAGCTCATAATTATTTTTTTTTATATTTTTATTTTTTTAATGTCATAATTATTTATTTAATGCAACAAGCTTGCTACCTAGGCAATTCATTCATCATTAATATTTTGTCACAGAATTTTAAAATTTAAAAATCTCATGAGACATTCATTGCTAACTTTTTTATGAACATTAAACAAATTTTCATCTCTGATTATACCCATATAAAGCTATTTACACCAAAAAAAGCTTCCGCCTTTTAAAGCATATTGTTGTAGTCAGCTGAATCTGAATTGATGGTTTCTCACAGGAACTAAGAGAGAGAAAAATAGCTGAGTGCATAGAGAGAGAAGAGAGAGAGTATTATGAGCTGAAAGTATTTACATGTTTATTTTCTCATGAACAGGTAGGCTTAGGAGAGAAAGCATCAAACTGCTTGTCAGAAGCATCAATAAGCAGAGAGGAAGGTGCATTCCACATAAACAGATCTACTAACTCCATCTCAGCCATTATCTCTCCAGCTGCTACAATCCAACATGCATCCATGATTCTTGAAGATCCCTATCATGTCTCAAGACTTCTCTTCCAGTCAGATAAGTTTCAGGTATATATTACTATTCTTTAGTTTAACTTTATGAGTTTGATAAATAATATCCATTAAGTTAATAATGATTAAAAGTTTATGAGTGTATAAATGGTTTGATACTATCAAATGTTTATAATGGGGTAGGAAATTAAGGAAAAAAAACATTGACTATAAAATGATAGAGAACACTCTTGTTATGTTTGAGATTGGTTACAAAAAGATTTATTAAGGCACTAAGTATGATTTTGAACAAAAAAACAATTTTGATGACATTTATGAAAAACATAACAACAAAAAATTCTAATGCATCTTAGCAAATTTTTTATAGCACGTGTCATAATAAAAGAACCATTTGATAATTGGTTTTTTTTTTCTAATAAATTAATGAATTTTAGAGAGCGATGAAATTTATTTGCTTCTATAACTCGCTTTGATGTAATTTGAAATTAGCCAGAGTATTCATGTCCAAGGCCCGATAGTTTGTTGTTATTTGTTCAAATTTTACACTTAGGGCGTTGGGATAAAATTTTATATGCTTTTAGGGCTTTCATTAGTTAGAAATCAAATCACACAATGGCATATGAATGCATAGATTTGAAGAGAAGCATAACAAAAACATTCTAGAAAAAACAAGTTGAGATTTAACGTAGAAAACCACGAGAATGAAAAAAAAAATCACGGAGTCAAACCACCATGAAATTTCTACTTTGAAGAATTAGAAATGTACAACAATACTCACTCAAATATTCTCTTTAAAATTAATAAAACTTGCAAGACTTTGCTCCAAATTTTTCCTCTTGATCTCACAATAAAAATTGTATGTTTAAGTCCTCCTCCTTGAATTTTCTTTGCATAACGAGAGTATGTATGAAACACCACAAGCGAGTCATAACCTTTGTCACTTGAATCAAAACTTTTAAAACCTAATTGGAAGAGAGAACAATTGGCGTGTCTGTGTTGACACTCCCTGGCGAGGGATTGTCGCGTTCTCTAGAACCAAAAGCATAGGTGCTTGAAATGCGACCTGGGAGATGCTGTAGAACTCGGCGTGAGCACGTTCCATTTAGGGAAGAGTGTGCCTTGCTCTATGCCTGCAGGCACGTGGGTGTCATCCAGGCACAGTTACGCCGTGCTAGCTAGAAACGTCTCTTAGGTGCTCCATACTGCTACTAATCAAGCTTCATACATAATAATCTCTAACTGGGAGACTAATTTGCACAACAACAGCTCTTCACCAGATCTTCATCTTCATCTATACCATATTTATAGTCATGTAAAATGGTGTGACTCATCTCCGATCACAAAATTCATGGACTCCAACTGAAGCCTAGCATAGCACTAGCTAGCTAGTCTTTCATTTGGTAATACTATTAAATCTCATGTCTCCTTTGATGCAGAAGGATACATTTCATCTTTAATAGCGAGCTCCTACACTTTTGAAATTCAACTTGAGGGGCCTCCTTTAAGCACTCTTGTTCACTACTATCAGTTAACAATAAATAGTGTAATAAAGGGGAATAATTGTGTACCAATCGTATCACTCTGATGAAACTTCTGACTTCAATAGCATGTAAAGGAAAAACTTCTTGTGCTCTATCTAGTTGAGCGCTTCTTCTTTCTCTTTTTTGTTGATTACTAGCATCTTCTATCTCAATATCGGTGAGTGCTCCATCTAGTTTGATTTGACTTCAGTAGCACATAATGGAAAAACTTGAGTTTACTCTTACTCTTATACATCTCTATTTTATCGAATGTCACACACCTGCTCCTGATAAATTTTTTATTATGATAATCCTAGAATTTGTACTCAAACTCATGTGAGTCATATCTAATGAAGGTGCACTGGACAAATTTTGAGTCAAGTTTCCTTTTAAACTCTGCATCGGCATACACATATAAGAAAAACTTAAATAATTTTAAATGAGGTAGATTTACCTCCTTATCACTCTAGGCTTCCTCAGGTAAGTCTTCCTTCAAAGAAATTGAGGGAACACCATTAACTAAATAAACAACAGTGCTAACTGTTTAAACCCAAAACTATTTTGGCAAACCTGCATGTCGCCTTATCCTCCTGACACGCTTCATGATTGTTCTATTCATGTGCTCAACTATTACATTTTGTTGTGGAGTTCTTTGGACAGTGAACTCTTGCTTTATCCTCTCAATAACATAGAAATTTCTAAACTTTTGATAACTAGACTTACCCTCATTATCTGATTTGAGGCATTTCAGCCTCAAGTTTGTCTCACTTTTTATCATAGCCTTCCACTTTTAAAATACCTCAACTGCTTAAGATTTTTGCTTTAAGAAGTAAAATCATACATTTCTAGTGTTATTGTCAATAAACGTGACAAAGCAGTGAAAACCTCTAATTGTCCAAACTGGAGTAGAATTCCATACATTAGTACGCATTAACTCTAGTTTATTTGAATTAACCACTAATCCACTTTAAAAAAAATGAAACTTTCTTATGTTTGTCATATGCAATTTTCACGAAAACCTAAATAATATTGATTTCAAACTCTAAACTTTATTTTGTGAAAGTTGTGACTTTATACATTTCCTATTCCGGCCACATCAATGAAATTCATCATTTCATTGATCAAGTAAAGCATGTTTTTGATACTGCCTCGAGATAACACCATTGCTCCACTGGTCACCTTTCACGAATCACTTGTGAAAGTAGTCACGAATCCTGACTTTGTCAGTTGACTCATAGAGATGAGATTTCTCTTTAAACATGAAACGTATCTAACTTCAGTAACCTTTCATTCTATTTTATTTAACAACTTGACATTCATATTACCCTTTCCTACTATATAATTAGGCTTTATTGTCTCCCAGATAAATATTTTCTAAATCACTATGAGTGTAACTTTTGAATACTTATTTATTGGGGAATGCTTGAAAAAAGACATTTTAGTCTGCTATCTAAGATTCAAAGCTGGTTAAGGATAACACTAAGGAGTCACCTTGAATTTTGACTATGGAGGTTTTTGTAGAGAGATTATGTTCTTATCCTCTACCACCAACTTTCCTTGGAGTTTTGCAGTCCTTATTGAAATGTCTTTTCTTTTCACAGTTCCAATATTCTCCTTTGTCATTTTCTCTACTTGACATTGACTTTTCTCTTCTGAACATGAATTCGTCTTGTATTTCTACTAAATTTTTCTTCTATTTTTAGAATTCAATGCAAAATCTAAAGATTCACTATTCACAATCTTTCTGTGAACTTCTTCATTCAACATCAATCTCACTATATCATCGAAGTTCAACTTCATATTCCCATAAGCTTTACTCTCCATCATGACAAATCTATCTCAATTGTCCAGCAATGAAGGCTGGATTAGTAGTACCCTGACCTCATCATCAAATGTGATCTTTAAAGAACACAATTGGCTCATTATAGTGTTAAATTGTTCAGATATTTTGCTTTTAAGTTGCTTCCACCATCTTTATGTTGAATAACCTCTTCATCAAAAAAATCATATTAGAAGTAGAAGATTTTTCGTACAACTTTTCAATGCCTCAATGAGATCCACTGTGATTTTCTCATTCAATATATTGAATGCAATATATGAGAAAAGTTACAAATAATTCAAACCTAGGTTTGTTTAATCCAACACCTCTCATTCCTCCATAGTCATAGACACAAGCTTCTTGAATTTCTTGCAGTGGTAGATAAAATGTTTTTATAATACATCAAATCTTCCATTTGCATCCTTCAAAATGTGAAGTTCAACCCATTTAACTTGTCCACTTTGTAGCTTACTTCATTGGTCATTTCTCTCATTCGAATTAAAGAACATATACTCGAATACAACTTATTGGGATGAAAATTTACATACTTTTAGGGCTTCAACTAATTAGAAATCAAAATCACATTGTGGAATAGGATCACATTGATTCGAGAAATCCAGAAAAAAAAAAATAAACGGAACAGTAGCACAACAAAATAATTCCAAAAAAAAGAAAACCAATATTTAACATAGAAAAACTCGAGAACAAGAAAAAACTAGGGAGTCACATCACAAAAAAATATTATCTATAAAAACTAAAAATGTATAGAAATACTCACTTAAATCTCCTCTTGATAATCAATGAAAATTATAGGACTTTGCTCAAAACATTTTCTCTTGACCTCACAAGTGAAATTGCACGTTGAAATCCTCCTTCTCGGTTCTTCTCCACTTCACGAGAATTTTTTTGAAACAGTGCACGCGAGAGTCATAACTTTTTCCATTTGAATCGGAAGTTCAAACTGAATTGGAAGATAGAACTACACATGGCGTTCGTGCGTCGCTCTTGGAAGCTGAAGTGTCGCTCTATTTGAAAATGGGCGCATGGGCATCTGAAATGCTGTGTCGGGGCACTGTAGACCCCAGCTCGGGTGCGTCGCGCTCTTTGTCTGCATGAACAGGGGCGTTGTCCAGGTGGAATTTGTCGTGCCAGAAACTTCTTCAGGGTGCTCCTTGTTGCCATCAATCAAACTCCATACGCAACAAGGGGGTTAGGTAGTGCCTTTTAATAGGATTTATCACCGGATTTATGAAAAACAACCAAACACTAAAATATCGTGAATTTATGAATATTTAAGTTTAAACTCTCAAATTATGCTTTCGATTCAGCTTAAGTCTAGATTATTAAATCCAATGAGAAGATGAATTTAATTGATTTACAATTTTTGAATTTACTAAATATTACTGATGCTAAATTCTGATTGCAGCAAAACACCATTGCCTTAGAGTTGTACCTATTGTGAGGCTTTACTTAAATTCTTGAAACAATTATATATATATATATATATATCTATGGAAAAGACTCGATGTTTGAGCCTGAATGAGTCAGTGATGACTTTTGTTTTAATACACTACCAGTCAGCTATTACTCAATGATTTCGTCTTTACACATGAAAAGAATAAAACTAAAATAATGCTTTTTAAAGTATGTTTTCTATCTCATATCAGTGTTCCTGAACTGAATATAATATTTTTAAGCAACCATTTACTGAATTTTTTTGCATAATAACATCATGAGCAGCAACAGCAACAAAAACTGGTGGAAAGACCCGCTGGTGCTGGCCTAGAGGAGATGATAATGGCCTGCACATCAACTAATATAAAACCAGTAAGTCTGACTAACTTTTACCACCTTCTCATGCTGCCAATTGCAGAAATAAACTGATATCATAATTTTTTCTGGGGCATTCATCTAATACCAAAATTTTATTTGTTACAATTAAAAGTATTATTATTTATATATCTAAGACCTTCAGAATAATAATACTGTTCAACATAGAGAGGAAAGAAGAGAGAATAGTGGTAACAGACAAGAAAACATAAACAATAACTGCAAGAGACAAAGGAACAGTATAAGCTCTAAGTACATCTTTTGATTGAAAATTCTAACTATCTAGTGATTATTAAATTTGAAGTGGAACCATGAGTTGCTGACATGAGAGGATTAAATAGGCAAATAAACTATAAAAAGTTACATTTTTTATTTTTTTCATCTAATTTATACATGCTTATATTTGTTTAATTTTGATTCCATTAGACATAGCATGCTAATTTAACAGTTAAATATTATGGGCTTGCAAGTTTGCTGTCAGGAAGAATTTTATCTTAATGTAGGATTTCTATGAAAGCATCCTGTAAATTTCATTTTTTTTTTACAGGGTTTCAGTTCTAATTAGTAAGTAAAGTAGAAAAGAAATAAGAAGATTTAGGTTCCCCAACTTTAAGGCCAAAATAAAACAGAACCTTCCTTTCTTTCCTTTTAGTACTCTCAAAAAGAGCAAATTCAGAAGCTAGTTATCATCATGGTGGTGTGTTCCTACCTTTTGCACTAGGTTTTCACATGGAACAACAAGGAATATGCTTTCAGAATTTATTTTCAAAAAGATAAAGGAAAAGATAAAGACAAAGATAAAGGAGGAAAAAAAAAAGTTGTATATTGTATTTGAAGGCCAACTCATCAAACAACCGCAGAATATAATTCCTTGTTTCAGTATCTTAATTAGTATATTTGTAAGTAGGCATTCCTCTGATTATAGACTGCTTTAAACAATATTAAATAAAGAAAACAGTAATGATAAAGATAGTAGTTATGATTAAGTTGAGTTAATCAGAACTGATAATATAAACATTAATATTTGTCATCATATACACTAGAGAAAATGTAAAATTGTAAAAAATATTATGTGAGACAGACCGCACATCCGGACGACGGTCTGAATGCAGTTACGCCGGCGTGTATCGCACAACGGCCCATCTGGATCGTCATCCGAATGTGCAATTAACACATGTAATATTTGCTCCTATATATTCTCTATGAAAATGATCCATATACAGAAGATTTCTAATTACTTAACACTTTTAATGAAATAACAATGGATTGATTTAAGTGCCACTATTTTTTTGTTTCTTTAATAAAGCATGTGCCAAAACTAAAAAAGTTGTCTCAAAAGATTAATATAAGAACTATAGGGGTAGTACCTAGTCAAAATTGGACAATGAAAAGTTAACCTAAAAACCTAAAAATATAAATGACAATAAATATATAAAGTATGAAAAAATCAATTTGTAAGTGTTAGGAAGAAAGAATAGTAGAAAAGAGCACTTCAAGGAATATTAAGTAGGAGGAATTAGTTGGATGGAAAATTAGAGCAAAAATTAATATAAACCAACGTCAAATAATTAAAGTAATTCTCATAATAATGCAAAGTCAAGATTTACCTTCTAGAATTGAAATAAACAATATTCATACATGTTATTTTATTTTACAAAGTGCTTTACATTTTGCTTAATTCATTTGCTTATTTCATGCTTCAGCAGGAAACATCACTTCCACATCCTCAAGAGCCAGAATGGCTGAAGTACTCATATTGGTCACCTGACAGCCATGATCATCATGAGCAATAACAAAGGAGAGAGAAGCCAAAAAAATACATCATCATAAGTATTGGAAAGGAAAATCTTCTCTTAAAGATGAATCAATCGAGGAAAATATATAAAAAGGGTCTCACCTCTCTCTGTCTCTCTATGCGAGAGCTGAAAGCTTAGTTGACGAAGCTATATAATAATAATTCAGGTTGGCATGAAACATATTGTAATGTTGTTACTAGAGAACAAAAGAAAGAAAAGAAAAAAAGAAAACAAATTACTAACAGGATTTAATTTCCTTTTGTTGGATTTTTGCTCATTGATTCAGCAGCACAGTCTCATGTATTTAACTTGTCACATTGTCTCTATCAGAGCTAATCACCAAATTTAAAATTTGTTGTCAACACTCATTCACAAAATTCAAAATAAACGAATATGATCACATATATGCACGTATGGCCGGCTCATAACCCCCTTTGTTCAAGAAAATGTGATAAAAAAATCATGGTGTAATTACTTTCCAAAAAAGCTTGGCCATCTACTTCTATGAAGACTGCAATTAAGAAGAAACATTTAAATTGTTTGTTTGATTGATGTTGCTTAATTAGTTTATTAGGCTATTTTCTATATATTTGTCTTTTGAAACTCTATGTGTACAAATCATCATGTAACTTTGAATATCAGTGAATGCAATTATATTGGCAGCTTGGAGGCATTCTCTTGTTATTATTGTGTTGTTCTCCCATCCTCTTTGTGTACCAAAACCCTCATATAATTAACCCAATGTCTCTCTCCCACCTCTGATGATCGCCCTATGCAAAAAACATAATCCCTACAAGCCTTTGACTTCTTCTCCTCCAAACATAATCATAATACCTACGTCTATGTAATTGTGTGTCTGAGAGGTTGAGCAACCAGCCTAACAGACACCAGTGTAGTCCTCAATGTGATGGCGATCACAGTGGTGCTCATCTACATGGTGGAATATTAAGCAACCCGCATCTTACCCTGAATGTAGCTAAAGATAAATGATCTATGAGGATTTTGGTCCTCAATACCACCTCAAGCCATATGCAGTAAGCAAAAATAAATTGATTAGAATAACTACGCATGGGAAAAAACATAAGTAAAGCTAAGAATTAATTGAACAAAAGTACAAAAAAAAGTTATAATAAAGTAGAAAACAAATATAAGTAAAAGAAGGAAGCAATTCAAGTAAAGTAGGAAACACCAAAATAGATAGTACAAAAGAAAAAACCTATAAGTATCCAACTTATTCTGATTCATCAATAAATGAGTAGATGTTAAACTTATAATTCCCTCTTCTATGTTATCATCCACATCATGACTAACTTTTTTGTATGCACAAGTATAATTCTCCTTGGTATCGGACCTTGCTTAAAATAATCAAGAGGAATACTGAAACTTGAGACATCTTGCTCTTGATAAGCATTTTCAGAGTTAGTTCAAACCTCAATAGTTGCTCTAGGTATAGTCTTTATGTCCACTACCTTGTCAAGTTTGTCTCTTATTCTAACATTCTATCTAAGATAATATATCTGACTAATTTGACGTATTATAACAAATGGATCAATTTTGACATATCTTTTGATCTCACAATCAGAAGCATTATTTCCTTAACACATGCACTCGAACTATACATTTTCCTTCTTTTGTACTAGAAACTCATGTGAAATCTATAACCATTTACATCAAGTATAAGCTACGTAATCACATTATGATTAAGCCCCAAGTAAAATCTATTATGTAATGACCTGTAACCTAATTTCTTTGGTTATGAATTTATTACAAATATTAATATATGTGATTTGAGCATTCAACTTACATACTATAGATTGTTGAGTTAGTAGAACTTATGCATCAATATTTGGAACTTTTCTTTAATCTCCTTACTGATAATGTTTTTGTCCTCAATATTTAAGGAGCTCACAAATAACTTGGTCGCATAATTAAAATTAAAATAATGAGGTTTATATAACACTTTCAGTGTTAACTCCAACAATACAAGTTAATACAAATATTACTTGAGAAATGGCTGAACTTCATTGCATTTCATAAAAATATAGAAAGTCACTACTCAAAGCTCTTTGTCATCGTGGTATAATAAATTACATTTTCCTCGTACTTTACTTGATTTCTGAAATACAAAAAATCACAGATTGCTTAGAATCCTCAATTATAATTTATTGTATGGATTGTTGTTGCTCAAAAGAGTATGAATAAAATGTAGTTGTCTCCTGTAGTAAGTATGACCCTCACATATTTATCCTTCAAACCATGCTTTATTTTTTAAATTTCTTTTCATTTTATTTAAAAATCTATAATAAGAATACTTATTTAATATGATACCATAGTATCTTCTTTATATATTATAGAATTAGACATTTGGAAGACATGCTTCTCAAATTGATACATCCACCGGTATAGTACTATACCCTCTACTATAGCCTCACAAGATAGATCTATAAGCAAATGCACATTAGTTCTAAACAATCAAGAGTAAATATACACTCAAGCTTGCATAACATCACTAGAATGCTCATTTCAATTCATCTTCATGCATCAACTTTCAAACGAGTTGCACATAATTTTTTAAAAATGCACCGATTTCAATTAAAAAATTAACTATTTGACTTGGGAAAGAGCTAGATGTCTTAGGTAACAAAACTCTAAGAAAACATGATAGCCTTGAGATTTCATGCCAAATATCTTTCATGCACCTAATTTGTCACAACAATTCAAGTTAGATGCATACTCGCAAGGGAACTTCAGAGACTACAACCGTTTAAAAAGTATTATTTGTTGATCCAAAGTAAAATAATACTTATACTATAAGATATTTAAATATTAGTGTCAACCGTTACCAATACTAATATGCTAATAATCTGATGCAAAACAATCTTAGTGATAGATTTGCGGCAGAAATATGATCCATTACACAAAAACATACATCGTAAATGCAAATAAAGTCAACTATGTCTAACACAAATACATTGCATCATTATTTGAGCCCAACCCTATTGACGTTAGCCAATTTCGACATGACTTATGTCTATGTTGATGTTAACAATGGAATTTATGTCCATCATTTGCTGATGCAAACTTGCATCATT